>JAODPA010106782.1:0-20244 GCA_025585075.1 Nepenthes mirabilis
TGATTATAAAAAAAAACCTAAAAAAATTAAAAATGAGGTGATAAGATTGATTTAAAATTACTTATTGATAGGTAATGATATATAAGGCCCACATTAAAGATCTATTTTTCTGAAATTGGGCCATGATACCACAAAGGCCCAAGAAATCTAGATGTTAGAGATGGCCCGCAAGACATCAGTAGGCTTAAAGTCCATTATGGCCTGTGGACTTAAGATAGGCCTCGGACGCTATCCTGCCTATAAAAATGGCGTGATAGAGATTTGGTAGCTGATCGTATCAGGCTGCAAGAAGAATGATGGCCAGCAGAGCACGTGGCCCTGCAGAGAAAACATCACACCAGGCAAGCGTGCACTTAATCTTCCTGACACGGCAAAAGGGGTTTATAGAGTTGGTGGCAAGATCCCCTGCGCATGCCAACTCCACTTAGACACTTTTCAATGGGAAGTTTAACCACTATAAATGTATTAACTGTTTACCAAACAAAAGATCGAAATTTTACTCTTGCAACCTGTAATAGAGAGAGAAAGAGAGGGCTTGTGTTGTAAGAGTGACTCTTTAGAGTTCCCATACACTTAGTCGTTAGCCTCCTGTACTTGAGTGCATCTTGTAACCAAACACAAGATAGTGAAACAGTTTTCGGACAAAAATCTCATAGTTTTTCCTTCTCATTTAAGAGAAGGTTTTCCATATAAAAACTCTCCGTATATCAAGTCCGCGAACTCTCTCTCTCTGCTTCACTCATCTATTATTTGGTGTTGCTGTCGGATCCTCGTCTATATCAGAGCAAGGATCCGAGGACGCAACATTTGGCGCCGTCTGTGGAAAATCACAACAAAAAGTTAGCTCAGTGCATTTTTCACGAAACTTGAAAATGGTGAACACCCGAGAACAAACCAACGCTTTTGTTCGAGAAGTGTGCTCGGGCAACAGTGGCCCTGTGGCAGGGTGGAGGATCATTCTGATCCTTACGTGCGGGCGCTAGCTCTGAGAATGGATGACGTGTCCAAAGCTATCCAGAGCCTTTGCACGAAGATGGACGCGCAGATGAAGGAGGCGCTATCTAAAGCCTCCCAAACCGCGACGTCCCAAAAGAGGGAACAGGGGGAGAAACACCCCAGTAAACAAGCTGCTCAGCACGAGGACCCTCAAACGCAGGTTGCCTCAAGTAGCAGGGCCCAATCGCGTATCCAAGGGCTCCTAGGCCCTCGGATATAGGAGGAAAGCCCAAAGAGGTGAAATCCTCGTAGTGTCCGTAACGGCCAGGAGCATGCAGTTCAGGACGCGGCCCATATTGAAGAGGTCCTTCCAAGGGCTAGGAGTCATCCGGGGCAGTAAGCTGCGCAAGAATCCTATGAGTTGAGGACTCACCTCAACAAAAAGAAGATGACGGCCATGCCTTAGGTGGAGGAGAAGCTCGACAGGGTATTTCGCCGAGTTTTTGGCGACACCGAGAGAGGAGTTGTTGACCTCCGTAGATCTTCGTTCACAACAGAGATTAGGATGAGGCTGCTCCCCCCAAAGTTCAAAATGCTAAAATCTCGACGAGTACGATGGAAGTGCGGATCTAATGGACCACTTGAATTACTTCCGTGAGCATCTGAGCTTTTAAGGCTTAAATGAGACGATAATGTGCCAGTGCTTCCCCTTGACACTTAAGGGAGACGCGAGGATTTGGTTCTACAGGTTGCCTGTGGGCTCCATCCACTCATTCAATGAGCTGGCTTCCTCTCCCAGTTCATTTCTAGCCAGAGGATCGAGAAGTAACCATGACACCTTACTCATGTAAAGTAAGGGGCCAGGGAAAGCTTGAAGAGTTTCCTATCCCACTTCATATCCGAGGCCAGGCAGATCCTGAAACTGACTGACGGGGTCAAGCTGACCACTTTCTTGTCTGCACTGGAGGGAGGAAGCTTCTTCAAGCACCTCGTACACAACGGCCGACAGATGTTTAGGGAGGCCGAGTGCATAGTGAGAGCTTATATTACGGCTGAAGAAGCGAACGTTGCGAAGAGGTCTGTCCAGGTGGAGAGCCTTCCTCTGAGGAAAGTGGAGGGAAAAAGGAAGCACGAAGCCTGACAAGACTTTCGGGTGCCTAGAAAACAGAAGAAGTCCGAGTAGAACGTTTACAGGGAGTACAGGCCCATCAACCTTACTCCCTTGAACGACTCGCGTACCAACATCATGATGCAAATTTGGGATGAAAAATTTTTGAAGTGGCCCAAGACATTGAAGAACCCAGAAGGTGGTGACCAGTCTAAATATTGTCATTACCACTGTTGTGGAGGCCATGGTACTGAGAACTGTAGGACATTATAGAAGGAGATCGAGGAGCTCATCGAGAGAGGTGACCCAAGGCATTGAAGAACCCAGAAGGTGGTGACCAATCTAAATACTATCACTACCACTGTTGTGGAGGCCATGGTACTGAGAACTGTAGGACATTGTAGAAGGAGATCGAGGAGCTCATCAAGAGATGTCACCTCAACCGCTTCCTACAAAGACTTGGACAGTCATCCGAAACAGCAAAGCCAAGAGAGGCTGACCAACCAAGAGGCAGAGTGGCTGCGGGAGTGGTCAACATGATTTTAACCCATCCGGCCAGAGGAGGCGCTCGGGAGGATCCAGTGGCGAGGAATAAGAAGCCAAGGATAGAATCTAGGGATGAGGTCATTAGTTTTTGTAATAAAGATATGACCCATGTAACATCCCCCATTTTGACCCCCTGGTTGTAACTGCTCTTGTTTCGGACGGTAGCTTAAACTACCAGATGAAATGAATATTTATTGATAATGAAAATTCGCGTAATATTCTCTATCTTGAAACTTTTTTTAAGTTAGGGCTCAACTGAAGCCAAATGACCGCAACTAAAAGTCCCCTATATGGGCTGGACAACGAGCTAGTGTCAGTGTAGGGAGTCATTTAGCTTGAGGTCACATTAGGAACCCATCCGAAGACATCGTTGAAGACTCTTTCTTTTCTGATGATAGACCTGTCCTCGGTCTATAATGCGATTCTCAGATGCCCTTGTCTGGCCACCTTCGGGGCTGTAACCTCAAACCCACACTTGAAGGTGAAGTTCTCAACACCGTACGAGATTAGGGAGGTCCTCGGGGATCAAGCTGTCAGACAGACATGCTACCGATCCTAGATAACCTAGACTCCTCTTCCTCAGCTCATGGAAGACTTAAACTTCTGTGATGAGACGACATTGCAATAGGCCGAGTCTGGAAAGCCATCGATCGAGTTCTTCTGGATCCTATAGATCTAGAAAAGGCCATCCAGTTAGGAAGTTCCCTACCTCAAGCCTTCTGAGACCAACTTATCAGCTTCTTGTGGAAGAACTTGGACGTCTTTACTTAGACTCCGAGCGATATGCCTGGGATATCGAATGGTGTAATGGTCCACAAATTGGGCTTAGATCCCAGTCGTAAGCCCGTTAGGTAAAAGAGAAAGAACTATTCTGTAGAAAAGTTGGTAGCAATTTGGGAGGAGGTAAAGAAGTTTCTGGACGAGAGATTCATAAGAGAGGTGCACTACCCAAATTGACTTTCTAACATTGTGATGGTAAAAAAGAATAGCAAGAAGTAGAGGATGTAACGACCTAAGCTCGGATCCCCAAATCTGACCTGGACCGTCACGGTTAAAATCACAAATCATCCAAAATCATAAATTATTCATCATTAATGAACTCAATATCATTAAAAATATTATTACTGAACCTCATAAATGTATCATTAATTCAATATCCATAACAATAATAATAAATAATTTCAATAATAACGATGTCCCAAAATATCAAATTTCATATATGAGATATCTGATAAATATCTAAAAATTAATGAATAACGAAAAGTCTCAGATCTTTACCATCTATGAAGTTTGATATTTTGGGATATCGATATTATTGAAGTTATTAATTATTACTGTTATGGATATTGAATTAATGATACATTTATGAGGTTCAGTAATGATATTTTTAATGATGTTGAGTTCATTGATGACGAATAATTTATGATTTCGAATGATTCGAGATTTTGATTGTGACGGTCCGGTCGGGTTTGGGGATCCAAGCTCGCGTCGTTATCATATATGAAGTTTGATATTTTGGGACATCGATGTTATTGAAGTTATTCATTATTACTGTTATGGATATTGAATTAATGATACATTTATGTGGTTCAGTAATGATATTTTTAATGATGTTGATTTCATTGATGACGAATAATTTATGATTTCAGATGATTTGAGATTTTAACTATAACAGTTCGGGTAGGATTTGGGGATTCGAGCTCGGAACGTTACAATTAATGGTATTAGAGAATTAAGGTTCTGTGTGGAACACTTGGATATTCCATGCCTTGCTGATATTTGAGGATATAGCCGATCAAATAGGAGATGAGAATATAAAATAATTGAATAGAGGACTTTATGTCTTTAGGGGACTTAGAGGACTTGGTATCACAAGCAATTGTTATTTTTCAAGTGATTTGAGGACTTAGAAATCATAGATGTTCAAGAAAATGTTAGGGTTCCTTAAATGAGTTGAGGACTTATAATATCTTAGTAAGCTCTAGTTAGTAATTGATTGTGTAGTTCGGGGTTTAAGGTTGGTAGATGTCTTAGGTTGTCAGTTTTTGAATGAACCTAGGATATTAAAGTAGGTTTTAAGCTCTTCGATTTTATAGAATGTTACAACAACAAGCTACGAATACGGCATACCCATCAAGAGCTTTTGATGGCAACCATGCAAAGAATTCTGAAGTTTTGCAAGCACTTCAACAAGTGGCCCAACTTGTAGATCAAGATATTCACACCTTGACTTGCGGATCTTAAGCAATGAATGTACAAACTTCTATCGTTCATCTATTTGGAAAAAGAGGACCACAAAGCCTACTACTACAGATCTCAAGATTGAACCATTAACTTTTCTTAACGTATGAGCAACAAAAGATTAGTGGGTTCATCGTAACCTAGGACTATGCGTGTGCATTGTCATATGTTGGAGAAGAAGATGTGAGCTCCGTTGGATTGGCGACAATCGTAGAGTCGAGTAGAACTTTCACCATTGTTGATCAGGAGAGTTTTGACCCAAACTGTTGACGTGTTGCACATCAGCCATGTACTTTTGGATGATCTAGAGTTTTCGCATCTACATCGGAGTGGGATGAATTATCAAATAGAGTCGTTATTGTCAATTCGGAGATTTTTAAGTGCGTTACGACCATATTGTTGGTCCAAGCACCGTATAGAAGATCAACTTTTCTATTGAGCTAACTTGGATAATCACATCGATTTCAAAGGCCTTATATGATGGCATTTGCGAAACTTAAAGAATTAAAGTTGCAATCGAAATGACGGTCGTATTTGATCATCATCAAGCCAAATCATTTACCCTGGAAGAATTTAAGGCATGAGAGTAGTTTGTTGAAGAAATGATATTCTAAAATGTTCATGTGGGGAGAAAATAGTATTTATTTTAAATAGTTACAGTGGTATTAGAGCTAGAACCTAGGCCATGTGCCAGCGTGAATGCTGGGCCCCACAAGGTGGGTGGACTGTGAAGTCCCACATCGAATTGGAGGGGGGAACAAAGCACGCTCTTATAGAGGCGTGGTGACCCTTCCCTTGTGGACGCGTTTTGGGGCCGTGGACCTGTCAGGAACAAAATTGTGTGGGCTTGACTCAAAACGGACAATATCCATATGCGGGTGCCTGGAGACGTTACAGAGGATTTGCGTGGACTTCATAGATGTCAATAAAGCATGCCCAAAGGATAGCTTCCCACTCCTAAGGATTGATTTACTTATAGACTTGACGTCCGGCCACAAGCTTCTAAGTTTCATGGATGCGTACTCGAGTAACAATCAAATAAGGATGAGTCCCGAAGACGAGGAGCACACATCAT
The DNA here is from genome assembly GCA_025585075.1 of Nepenthes mirabilis. Lineage (NCBI taxonomy): Eukaryota > Viridiplantae > Streptophyta > Magnoliopsida > Caryophyllales > Nepenthaceae > Nepenthes > Nepenthes mirabilis. The sequence goes on from JAODPA010106782.1 coordinate 5,907, forward strand.
TCATGATGGACTAGGGGACGTACTATTACAAAGTCATACCCTTTGGCCTCAAGAATGTTAGTGTTACTTACCATAGACTCGTAAATAAAATAATCAATGGCTAGATTGGAAGGAACATGGAGATCTATGTGGACGACATGCTCGTCAAAAGTAAAATAACCAACCACTACATCCAAGACCTGGATGAGACCTTTAACATCCTAAGAACATACCAGATGAAACTGAACCCAACTAAGTGTACATTTGGAGTGATATTTGAAAAATTCTTAGGCTACATTGTTTCGCGCTGAGGGATTGAAGGAAATCCGAAAAAGATCAAGGACATCCTTGACATGAAATCATCTCAGACCATGAAGGAGGTCCAGAAGCTCACCGGAAGGTTAGCAACATTATCACGCTTCTTGGCCAAGTCGACCGAGAAGTATTTGCTATTCTTCAAGACCCTAAGAGGGACAAAGAATAACGGCTTTCAATCGACGGCCGACTGCGAAGAAGCCTTCTAAGGACTTAAGGTATCTATCAAACCCACCTCTATTGACTTCTCCCTAAACAGGCGAGGAGTTGCACTTGTACTTTTCGATTTCAGACAAAACATTAAGCTCAACCTTGGTAAGTCAGCAGAATGGCAGACAGCAGCCCATGTACTACATCAACAAGATCTTGGCTGACGCTGAGACAAGGTATTCCCACGCCAAAAAGATGGCTCTGGCGCTCGTGTATTTTACTCAAAAATTGAGACCATATTTCCAGGCGCACAAAGTAGTCATCTTGATCGACCAACCCTTGAGAGCGATCTTGCAAAAGTCAGAAATGTCAGAACAGTTGGTTAAATAGGCCGTTGAGTTGGGTGAGTTCGACATAGAGTTCCGTTCGTGGCCTGCCTTAAAAGGGCAGGCCTTGGTGGACTATATCCTCGAAATCATGACATCAACTCAGGACTCCTCAGACATTTGTGGCGCTGAGGACTTACACAGCCCAGCAACATGGACTCTGCACGTGGACGGCTCATCAATGAAGGATGGTTGTGGAGCTGGTATTGTCCTGAGGACGCCTGAAGGGCCAGAGATCAAATATTCAAATGTCATTGGATTCCCAGCAACTAATAACGAGGCGGAGTATGAGACTCTTCTTGCAAGACTGCAATTAGCAAAGGAGTGCATTGCCAAGGAATATATTGCCTATATCGATTCCGAGTTGGTTGTTAATCAAGTTCGTGAATACTTTGGAGCCAACAGCCCACAACTGTCCAAATACCTCTCAAAGGTCCGAGAGTTTATGTCAACATTTGAGAAGATAGAAATGGTCCACATCTTGCAGGAAGAGAATGAAAGGGCCAACCAGCTGGCAAAAGCGGCAGCCTTAGGAGACTCAAAGCAATATGCCCGAGGAATGCGTGAGGTCCTCAACAAATCCAGTGTAGAAGATTTCGAGACAGAAGTGATGCAGATATTCGAGGCCAACAATTGGATGACCCCCTACCTATGGTACTTGTCCAATAGGACACTACCCGAGGACGCAGAAGAGGTCAAGAAGGTGAAGAAGACGGTAGGGTGGTAACTATCATGGACGACCGACTGTACCGCCGAGGGTTTACTGCCCCCTACTTGAGGTGTCTTGCCCCATAAGAGGTTGATTATACTCTAGGAGAGGTGCACCTCGGGATTTATGGATCCCACATTGGGAGCACGAACTTTACATATGCTCATGAGGCAGGGAAACTACTGGCCAACCAGGAACCATGATGCCATGAACTTCGTATAAAAATGTGAGAATTGTCAAGTCCAAGGCAACCTTTCCCATTAGCCGCATATGAAACTCAGAGCTTTACAGTCACCTTGGCCCTTCGCGCAATAGGGACTGGACATACTTGGGTCATTGCCAATAGCATCCGGATAAATGAAGTTCTTAATTGTCGGGATCGACTACTTTACAAAGTAGGTTTAAGCCATGCCATTGGCTCCAATAACCGAGCAGAACACTACAGATTTTGTCCGGTAAAGCATCGTGTGTAGCTTTGGGATCCCAGACTATATTGTGACTAATAATAGGACCTAATTCTCTAGAAAAAGGTTCACCAAATATTGCGCCAACCTGAGGATAAGATTGCTGCATACATCAGTCACACACCCGCAATGCAACGGCCAAGTGGAGATCACAAATTGCACAATACTACATGGACTAAAAATAAAATTGGAGCACGCTGGAGGCTCGTGGGTTGAAAAGTTACCGTCAATGCTATGGTCTTACAGGATAACTCCAAGGGAGCCAACGCGAGAAACTCTTTTTAGCCTATGTTATGGGGTCAAGGCGGTCATCCCAGTGGAGGTTGGGCTGCCAAGCCTCCACATGGAAAGCTTCAATCCCCTCAATAATGTACAGAGAATCCGGGAGAACCTAGACCTTCTTGAAGAAGTCTGAGATGCAACAAGACTGCGAACTGCGACATACTAACAAAGGGTCACTTGGTATTATAATAAGAAGGTAAAAGCACGCCAATTTGAGGTAGGAGACTTGGTGCTGAGAAATATAGAGGCCACCGAGAAAATTATCGGCCGGAACAAGCTCTCTCCAAATTAGGAAGGGTCGTTCCTGATCTCGATGATCCTATGAAATGGGGTGTACAAGCTACGCACCTAGAAAGGAAGGCTTGTCCCACGAATATGGAACGCTGCTCACCTCAAGAGATATTATTAATAAACTTGTAAAACACACAGGTATATTATTTATATTACATGCTTGTATCACATTTTACTAATAAATGACAGTTTTTGTTCAAATTATCATTTTGCGATCCACTAAGTGATCACACACCATCTCATAAAGTAATAAGACCTAGGCTGCCCCTAAATTAAGTGGATAGGGCTCCTTTTACTTGCCCTAAAACTCAGCTAAGTTCAAGCAGTTCAAGAGATCGTACTAAAACTCGGCTAAGTTCAAGTGGCCTAAAAGATCGTACTAAAACTCGGCTAAATCCTAGTAGTCCAAGAGATTGTATTAATACTCGGCTAAGTTCGAGCAGCCCAAGATGTCATACTAAAACTTGGCTAAGTCCGAGCGGCCCAATAGGTCGAAATTAAAACTTGGACACGATACCAAGCAACTCTAAAGGTTAGACTTAAAATTTAGGGGGTTTAGAAATGACAAGTGTGCAAAGACTTGAATGGTCGCACATTCGGTCAACAATGGTCGAAGGGTTCAAGCGTTTTGCTCAGAAAGGATGAAATTTCCTAAGAGCCTAAGTCTAAGAGAGAACCACAAAGATAAATAAGACATTTGCACTTAAACGATTTGGATTTTATTCATAAAATTGATATGTGTACAATAGTATGTATATATATACAACAAGACACACCAAAGGGCTGAATGTATCGCTTGCTCTAAGTACTCTTGCTGGCCGGACGGCCACGACTGTGAAGGCTCAGAAGATCTCCAACGGTTTGGGAGGTCGATCAAGTCATTCTTATGCTGGGGACTGCAGTTTCCCGGGTCAAAGAGAGCGACTAGAAACCTCAGGATCAAAAGCTTCATAACCCAGCAGCACATATGGATCACATCCTAGTACTTATACTCAAGAGTTGGTGCGATGTCTTCAGGCTTCAATGAAGTCCTGAGTTCCTACTCTAACAAGAGATTCCTCCCTCGAAAGGCAACATGCAATCTTTCTTGCTCCTACAGCTGGCCCTCTAGGATGAAAATGTGGCTCTTGATTTCAGCAAACTTGAGCTCTAAATTTTGGACGCGATCTCCTAAGGACCTGGAAGCCTCCAGCTTTTCTTAAGCTTGGGAAGCCTCATTAATGATCACGTTAAGGCCGCCGGCCATATCCTGAAGCTATAAAGGAAAAACATGTCAGTGAAACATGAAGAAAAGATGACAAAATCAGGGCGAGGACAAAAGAATACCTTAATCACAAAAGAACTCCTAGAAGAACTCTCCTCTTTGGGGGCTTCAGGCTCCCTAGATCCTGTGGCTGCGGCCTCCTACACCATAAAAATCTCAGCCCCAGCATCTGCTCTAGCAGCAGGTGGGGCCCTTGCGCTATCCTAGAATAGGGGATCCTCAGAGGCTGCAGGCGGTGTCATCACTGGACTATAAATTTAGATTGCCAGGCATAGATGCTTAGATGCCTCTACAACGGGCAGCTCCGCGGTATGACAGTCCTCAGCCTTAGCAGCATCAGCAAAAATCATCATAATTGTCATCATCGCTGCTTCCTCAGCCTGAGTTACCTTAGCTTCCCTCAAGGCCTGTCCCTCAACAGCGACCTCGGGTGGATTGTCAATCCAATCCGATGCCTCACCAGTGAACTCGCTAAGAATGTTAGGCATTGACTCATCAGGAAAAGGCTGGGCACCAGTGGCTTTGCGAGCTGGCTCACAGACCCCGACGGCTACCCCTCAGATGTGGGCAAAGGTCCGAGACCTTCAACCTCTCAAACTAGCACTACCTGCAGAGGTCTCGACCTCCTCACCAGAGGCGCTATAACGGCGTCGTCATCATCCGACGAGGAATACTCAACGATGGCCGTCAGACTCTTCGAAGCCTCAACCCGGCGACTCTTCTTTGGGCACTCAGTTGGCTCCTCAATCCTCAAGATCGCCTCCTTTTTTCTCAGTTTATTCTTCTTTTTCTTCTTCTGAGCAGCAGTAGCGCCACAGCCTTCGGACTGAGTCCCCCACTTGACTCACGCTAAGTTCTCGAGTCTCAATCAAATATTCTTCTTATTCTCATTAAAGGTGCCAATGTTGGCTATAACTAAGTCTTTAACCTTCTTGGCAGCCTCTCTTTCTTCTTTGGAGGCATCCGAGCAGTGATTGCTTGCCACATTTTTCCAAATAAGGGAGAGAGCTCCATTCTCTCGGACACCCAAAAAGAAATATTTATCTTTCCACCTCTTGGTGGAATCAAGATTTTCACCACTCATAACGGCGAACTCAGGGCATGGGGTCATCACATCCAGTCCAGGTTATGGGTAAAGCGAAACATAACCTTCACCATAGACACCTCAAGCACCTTTTGGTGGTAATGAGTAAAAGCACAAAGTGAAACAAGATATCTGATGGCGTTAGGCTAAAACCTCATAAACGGGATGCCCAACTCCATCATGATATGGTACAACTCTAGTGTGATAGGAAAGCGCAACCCACCCTTAAGGTGGACTTCGTATACGGTGATGAAACCGTTAGGTGCGTTACACACCCTCTCAGTGGGCTCAGGGACCACCATCACCATCGTATTAGGGACATCATACTTTGTGCGGATGGCTTTGAGATTCTCTAGAGACAGGCGAGAAGTGATATCTCTAACACCAGGAGCCATGGAAACTAAAGAAGAAGCACGATAGAAGCAAGAAGGAAAAACACTTGGGAAAATGGCAGCGAAGAAGTTTGAGAGAAAACTCTAAAGGTTGCGTGGTGAAAATGAGGGTTGAAATCATATTTGAAACGGCTGAAAAGGCTTCAAAATAAAAAAGGTGCGCTCTTCATTGCCCTTGCCACGCATCAATCACCCGTACGCTGCCAGAAATCATAGGTTTTGTATTTCCAAGGCAACGTCAATCTCATTGATTGCACTTTAATAGCAGAAATGGCGGTGCATGCCAAGCTCTCGGATTAAGAGAAAATTCTTAGACGCAAATGTGTGTTAGCGTACTCGAACGTCCCTACGTCAAGGAAAGAATAATCCAAAGACATCTCTAGGTCTCGGGCAAATATGTGAAGACGAAAATCATCTGTGAATGCCTAGCAGTGCTTAAAAATCTAAAAAGTCCTCGAACGCCATGGTCATGACATAGACCAAGAAATCCCCCAAACATTTTAGACAAAGTGCAAGCTTCAATGAGTTCTCAAACTTTTGGTTCCAACAATTTCTGGGGACATTTACAAAGAGCAAAGGACACGGATAGATTTCAACAAAGAACGCCTTCAATTGATGCTGGGAGCATTCCCACGGACAGTAAATATGCCAAATGTTGAAATCTTTGAACCTTTGGTATGAGGAGGTTAGTGATGGGTACTGATACTCAAGGCCCATATTAAAGATCCATTTTCCTGAAATTGAGCCTTGATGCCACAGAGGCCCAAGAGATCCAGACGCTAGAGCTGACCCGCAAGACATTAGTAGGCTTAAAGTCCATTATGGCTTGTGGACTCAAGATGGGCCTCAAACGCTACCCTGCCTGTGAAAACAGTGGGGCAGAGATTTGGTGGCAGATCGTGTCAGACTGTAAGAAAAATGATGGCCAACAGAGCATGTTGCCCTGCAGAGAAAACGTCACACCAGGCGGGCGTGTACGCAATCTTCCTGACACGACAAAAGGGGTTTATAGAGTTGGTGTCAGGATCCCCTGCGCACGCCAACCCCACGTGGACACCTTTCAATGGGAAGCTTAACAACTATAAATGTATTAACTGTCTTCCAAACAAAGGATCGAACATTTTACTCTTGCAACCCATAATAGAGAGAGAAAGAGAGGGCTCGTATTATAAAAGTGACTCTCTAGAGTTTTCATACACTTAGTCGTCAGCCTTCTGTACTTGAGTGCATTTTGTAATCAAATACAAGATAGAGAAACAGTTCTCGGATAAAAGTCTCGTAGTTTTACCTTCTCATTCAAGAAAATGTTTTCCACATAGAAACTCTCTGTGTATCAAGTCTGCGAACTCTCTCTCCGCTTCACACGTCCATTATTTGGTGTTACAGTCATATCCTTGTCCATATCAGAGCAATGATCTAAGGACGCAACACTTATACTCTAAAATAATATTTTATTAATTTGTTATGAAAATGTACACTTTCATCTCCTTCAAAATTTGCAAGATCCTTAAAGGTTTCAGCTTTAGTCTCCGGAGTTGAAAACATATTTCTTAGAATTTCATAGGCTTCATTAGACGTTAAGCGCAATCTGTGTACTTAAATTTTCCTGAGTATTTGAAATCATTTGAGAGCATAATTTCTGTAGATCACTCTATTTTCCTTAGCCATAGCACGTTAGCATGCGTATTCTTCTTCCACAAGCGAGATTCTATCCGGTTTAACTAAATTGTCTAAGCATCCAAATAAGACTCCATCCAAATTTGTCACTTATTGGATGACACCTTTTTTGTGAACACTATCACTCAATGATAAATTTTACCTATCTTTGACTCCAACCTGAAGTCTTTTCTTTCGTCACCAATTTAAGATGTCGTTTTTGGTAAAACCATGCCAAAGAGCTTCCCAACAAGCCCAGATGAATAGCCCTTGTAATCTAACGTAAGTCCAGGGGGCCTCTATTGAGGATCCACCCAAAGGCTGCCTACCCCATAAATCACGTTAATTCATCGCCCCTTTGAAGTCACCCACAAAATTTTAACAGATCTCACTAAATGAGTTTAGTTATATGAATATATTTTTATCATTTCACCCGATTTAGTATGTACCCAGAGAAAAGCGAGGCCCCTAGAAAAAGGGCAGCATTTTATCAGTGGCATTAGAAAGGGCAGCTTTGCTGTAATGGTCTTGGACTCTATAGATGCAGTCGCTATGGTAGAAATCACCATCCTCATTGGTTTCAATATTGCAAATATGACTTGATCGCAGTTAGCAATGAGACTGTATAGCCAGCTGATCATATCACACTTGTACAAAATAGTGGAATTAGCACGCCCACTTTCTTTGTGACAGTAATAGATATCTCCTGCAGCTTTTGAGTGCCTTGATCAATTCTATGATTGAAATTGACACAGTCCTCGATTGAAGTGAATTCACTTGTTCCTCAAACAATTCTCATTCATAAGTCATATAACGAACCTGAAATACACATCTAATCTGAAATAGAAGATGCTTACAGATCCAATCCAAAACAGCTTTGTTCTCAGCTGCCCAAGGAGATTACAGGACAAACCGGATGAGTAGAGCTCTTAACTGGTTCAAGGCAGGGCATCAATTTGTTGCGACGAGAAGACAATGATTCTTGATAATGACTGATACGTGTTCCATGACCGCGGCCTGTAAATCGACGGTGAGACGTTGAAATTGCTGAAAAGAGAGGAGTTCGAGCAGAGGACACTGGGAAAAAAGAGGGGAAAAGCAGAGAGAATGAGAGTGAGAGAGTGCGGGAGGGAGAGATCGAGAGAGAAGGGAAATGGTGCAGAGAGAAGAGACCAGGAGAGAGAGAGTTAGTAGACAGTGAAAAATTACTTCTTCCTTTTACTTTTAACCTCCAATGCTTTATATAGTAATGGCCCTTATGCAGCAACGTAAACACCAATTGAATAATAACAAATAGAAAAATAGTAACAAATAGAAGGTAAACGTGGAGAAACATGTGGTTCGGGTACTGTGCCGGCCGGTGTTACCAAGGGTGATTTACTGGGTCCCGTTCATTCAGTGAGTGAGCTTTGGCGAGTGTAACGACGAGTACGTAAAATTACCGTCCCCATCAAAATAATCTTATCCTCAAAGTTAAACAAGGAAAAAATTTGAAGAGAAAGGCCTTGAGGAGATAATAAGCGTCTCAGCAAAGTTGCTTGCTTGGAAAATTTGAAGGGAAAGGCCTTGATGACATAATAATCAGCAACCCGAGCAGAAGGAAGCTGTCCTTTCTGCTTCAGATTTGAAAGTACAATGTGCCTCTCCATTGCTGTCTTGAAGGGATGACCCAATTTGAAGAATACAACTCCCAAGCGGTACAAATCATCCTTCTCATAAATCTCCGGCCATCCTTGCTCAATCTCCGTTGCCGTGTAAAAATATGTCCCAATTTGGCCTGTACCAGACATTGAAACACCTAGTGCGTCTGAAAGAAAAGCAGAATCCTGATCCAGTTGCTCAAACTTTAAGAATTTGGCAAGGCCAGAATCACCAATCTTAATATCGTGCCGAGTATTAACGAAAATGTTATTGGGCGTCAATTCACGTTGGATAATTCCTTGCCCATTTATGTGTGCTAAACCTTGAACAATTTGATGAAACAAATGCCAGGCAAAGTCCTTGTCAAAATAGTTGTAGGATTCAAAAAGTTGACGAAGAGTACTAGAGCAATATTCCATTTGGATATACAGATGTGTTGATTCAGCTTTGACGTCATTCCCCATATCTGGTGAACTCTTGCCCTTATGACTAAAGCTCGAGTTCACGGCAGTTCTAGAATCCCAGGTGTCGCCCTCAAGAAATTCAGCAACGTCAGTTTTAAACCAGGCCTGATAGTAACGAACAACATATTGATGCTGCAACTGAAAAAGGGTTACCACTTCCCACAATATTCGGTCATCATAAGCAGTGGAGTCAATTGCTCCCACTAGAGTTACATAACCTGCATGGAAAGTTGAAAAATCATGAAAAAGCTGCCTTACTACAAACATAGGAAAATGAGCAGGCACTAGTACAAGCAATATGGCGCTAGAGGAAGGGCTCTCTCCCTCTATTAGATCTATGGCACAGCTCCCATATGTCACAAAGGCACAAGAAATTGAGTCGTAAGGCTCAGCTGCAGAGGCTGCTGTAAGTTGCTCCATCACCGCTGCAGATGTTTGTCCATTTTTATTTACATTGAAACGAAAACATCAACCGGAAGTCCACCAACATCATCAAGCAATGATTTACAGTTGGCACTAGTCACCATGAATTCTCCACCTACCATGGTCAATGAACTCAACTGATTACTAGTAGGTGGAACACATGCAAGGGGTGATACCGTTCTGTTCACAAGACTCGAAACACTGCATAGTTTACTCTACAGTTGAAGATGATCCTCCACAAGCATCAACATCACAATGGCATTCTCTAGCAAGACCACAGAAAGCTGCGCAGCATTTTCAGCTCCTACCTTTGCAATTCTCGGTGAGGAACACTTAACAACAACACCAGCAGCTGCTGCAGCATTAACTTCAGTCTGAACCTGAAGTTCCCTAGCTGCAAAATCTAGCTAACTGCCCAGAATCCTTCTGTTGAATATAGGCAAGGACTTCGCACGTATTCCTTGAAATAAGAACATCTGCTGTGCCGATAGATACTTCCTTTGGTAACATGCCATGACTAGGGCAGGTATCATTATACAGGGTTGAATTAAAGCAGAGCTCGTGAGCCAGGGCTGGAAGACTTCAAGTTGACACCCGAACTCACAGCCAGCCCAGGTCAAACAACTGTCACAGCTAGGAAGGAATGAATGATCGGAACACATGGGAGCTTGTTTAGGAAGTTGATTGCATGCTGCACCAAATTTCTCTGTCGGATGAGGTAGGGCCATTTGTGTGTAGTGATGGGTGCCAGAACTTCCTGATTCCAGAAGCGACTCCTAGAGGTACAAACACCCATGGGTAATATACAGCCGTGCATTTCTATTGTCCAGGACCGTGACCAAAACAACAAGATAAGTCCAAGAAGTGTCATCAAATATTTTCCAGTCACTAATTATTGGTTTTGCTTGTCTATTATTCCAGTCACGAACGTGAACTTGCCAACCGAGGTGATTTTGCTCGATCACTCCTGCCTTCTCAATTTGCCCCTATGGCTTAGCTCCAAAATCTGAAGGCAGGACATTATAACAACTTGCGTTCAAGTCTCTAACTCCAGCATCCACAATGGAGTCAAGAGCAGGATTGTTGGTGAGTGGCTCTTCCCCCTCGGGTCTAGGGGTTTTGGCAGGGAACAACGACACTTTGGCCTTCAACAATTGAAGATGGGAGGTGGTAAGGGCGTCCGATTGAACGTGAAGAATAACGGATGAGATTCGCGTCGGTTGGGTTGGTGCGGTGGTGGGAACAATGGTGGTGACGCGGTCATGTCCTCTAGTAGCATCAGTTCCATTATTTGGAACTCGAACGGAAGTAGCGATGGGGAAAGCGGCTGGTGGAGTCGTAGTCGAAGGCATTAGGAAGGGTGTACGGTTTGGAAGCAATGGTGGAGTGACGGATTGTGTCTCGGCGCGAGACAAGGATTGGACAATTTTAGTGAGGAATTGTGGAATTTGTTCAATGATGGAAACATGAGATGCGATACCTGATGTGTTTGGCGGTTCGGTCGCCTTCAACTCCGATAGCGTCTTCGACATTGTTGGTACGTTAGGGTTGCATTCACTTGTGTTGAGCGATTGGCTGAGTTCTACCATGGACGACTAGAATTACGCTGTGGTGGAAACCGCTGTGGACAAGGTGGTGCCCAATCTATCGGTAGCCCGTCGAAGGTCTTTCATCGTGTTGGCAAGCTTGACAACGGACGCTTCGAGTGCGGCGAGTGCTCGTTCATCGATCTCCTCTACTTTTATCTCAATGAGAGTACCAAATGATATGTGCTCCATGACCGCGCCCTGTAAATCGACGGTGAGACGTTGAAATTGCTGAAAAGAGGGGAGTTCGAGCAAAGGACACAAGGTAAAAAGAGGGGAAAAGCGGAAAGAATGAGAGTGAGGGAGGGACAGATCGAGAGAGAAGGGAAAGGGCGCAGAGAGAAGAGACCGAGAGAGAGAGAGTTAGTGGACAGTGGAAAATTACTTCTTCCTTTTACTTTTAACCCCCAATGCTTTATACATTAATGGCCCTTATGCGGCAACGTAAACACTAGTTGAATAATAACAAACAGAAAAATAGTAACAAATAGAAGGTAAATGTGGAGAAACATAAACATGGAGAAACATGTTGTTCGGGTACTGTGCCGGCCAGTGCTACCAAGGGTGATTTATTGGGTCCCGTTCATTCAGTGAGTGAGCTTTGGCGAGTGTAACAACGAGTACGTAACAATGACACTCTAGATCAATTGACAAGGATGTAACATAGCTTCGTTCTTGTTAAACTGAAATGCAATTAGAATCAAAAGTCTAGATGATAATAGCCCAGATCATATACTACGGTTCAACATAAATAAGTTTTTGGATTATTGTATTGGCTTGACTACAAGAAAAGCATGTTCCCAATTACTTTTCTGAATCTTGCACTTTCTTGATCCGTCAATTCAGAAAATAAAACAGATAACTCATTGAAAAGAAAATAGCGAATGCTTCACAATTCAGCTGTCCCGTGCAATTTTTTTCCTTGCTGTATTTTTTATACTTGAGGTGAGATTTCTTTTCGTTCACCGTATCTATGTTAGTTTTAGTGAGGACTTGTGATAAAAACCTACCAACACTGAAGATGAGGAAAGAGTGAACCTTCTAGCTAATACTTGGGATAATTGAATTTAGTAGCTACAGTTCATAAGGTTCTTTGATATTTTTCAGATTTTCTAGCTAGTTCAATTGGAGAATCAACACCATTTATTGTAGCAGGGCGATTTGAGCACATTTGTCTTTTCTGATGATGCTATCAATATAAATTAGATTGGGAGAGCATCACGAAAGGCTCCGGATGTAAGATGTATTTAAAATTCTCTTCAGTGGCATTTAATTCTCGGCACCACAAGTCATATATTCCTTGTAATATTGCATCTCCTACTGATTCCAGGTCCTCAATTTTCGTATGTTTCAGCTCTATTTCATAGCAATTTTTTGAGTAACGATTCTTTCCTTGACAGGGAAAATCAAAGAATCTAGAGTCTTGAAATAAGGCAAGCAACTAGTGCAGGCAATAAACCCACTATCTAGCTGAACTGATCACATGAATCAGCAGACAAAAATCGGGTGTAACCACAATTGATTTGTAGTATAGGGCAAACAGCATTAAATGATGTATAAATCTTTTTACAGTCCTAGAGGCAAACAATTCTAACCTTCAAACTCAATCAACTGACAATTCAGAAAACATGTAATACAATTATGGAGATATCAATTTCAACTTATTGTCAAAACTGGCATTATTAAAGGAGCAATTACACAAACTTGCGCAGAGCCTTAAAGCCAATTGACCAGGCTGTCAACATACTCACGAGCATAGGCATGAATCATAACACAACTCTCCCCCCTTACATGGGGATACTGAATAAATGAACGTAATTTTCCACAGAGCGCCTCAGACGGCAAAGGGGTAACTGTTTTGGACTGGAAGTCATAGGAAACAAGCTGTCCACACTGAGTTAGATGCAATATCAACTTAGTAGCATTAGCAATAATGCCGATAGGCTTGACTGGCGTAGGGAAAATGGGTTCTGGGACAGATGACAAGATAGTGCTCATTGGGATGACATGTTCCTTGACCCATTTCAAAGAGTTCCAATCCTTCATACACCATATTTGCATATCTTGGCTGTTATGCGCCCATGGTGGAAAGACCAAATAGAGGCATCCATGGACTCCAAAGAAACCAACTGGTGGTATGCATAACAAAGTGCGTGGCAGATTCAAGGCCTCTTCTGTAACAACCTCCTTATTCATATCAATTGACAACAGATAGGATTCACATCCTCCACTACTAGTGCACCTTGAACACATCCAATTCAATTTGCCGTTGGCCACTACTGCGTCAAGTGATCTGTATCTATTAAAGTCATTTTCAATGTCAATTACCCTCCAAGATGATGACAAGGATGTGCAACCCAGGGTAAATAGAACGAGTTGATTCTTATGGGGATACGATTTACTCCTCCTAATCCCAACAACCTTGTATCTGATAGTGCCGCCAGCAGCGGAGTCATCATAGCCCAATGCCCAAGCCCTAATTTCATACTCATAATCGGCATCAGCAGGCGGAGAAGGAAGCATGGCTGACAATGCTATGACGGGATTGCAGACGAACAGCCTAAGATTTTCGCTAAAATTACCGCTACTAGAGGCAGAGAAAAGAATTAGACCGTCACAGGAGGATAGAACATAAACCTCGTCTTGTTTAGACGCCCAAGGGAGAAGAGCTTCCAGTCTTAATTCGCGGTTGTGGAGGAGCTCGGCGGTGGAAAGTTGCGCGGATCCACCGCCATCTGTTTCGAAAGCAAGGTAATGGTAGCGGAAGCTACCTCCTCCTTGCTGGCCGGAGACATAGTGATGTTCATCCAACAAGATGCTGAGCCGGGATCTGAAGCGACAGCGCGCGAGCTGCGCGTTGGAGAAATAGCGATTGGAGGATATGAGGTTGAACCAGGACTTGCATACCGGTTTCAACCCAATCAAATCCAACGCCGGAACCCGTGCGAGTATTTCGAACTGGATTTCTAAAGGCAGGGAATTCCAGCCAGCTTCTTCTTCGGCGTTGGCCATGGCTGTGGCTGTGAGTTGGGGAAGGATCGCTACGCCACTTCTCATCACCTTTGCATTCTCCTCTTTCATCGCCATGAATCGATGCACAATAGCCAGATCAGGTTTTCGATCTGCAAATTTTGCGTCGGTGTCTGCGATAATTTTGAATCGTCGTCACCGGACCGTTGCCATTTATAGTCGTTTGTGAAATTATTTTTTGGGTTTTTTTATTTCACATATGTATATACAGAGAGAAATAAT
>JAODPA010106793.1:0-20244 GCA_025585075.1 Nepenthes mirabilis
CATATTTAAAAATATTTTTTATATGCAAACATAAATAAATTTGAACGAGCTTATTTTTTGTTTGTTTACAATAATCACATATTTTCATAAGATCATATAACAGATCAGATCGATTGAAATCGATCGGAGGAACGGCCTGATAATATAATAGGCCGAAGATGAAGCGCAGCCGAGAAGGAGTCCCGGCGCCGATGCGGCCTTGGTCGTGAGCAAGAGCCGACGGCCCTCATTCAAGAGTCTCCATCGTTAAGACGGTACAGAACTCCATCGTGGATCGAATGTACCCGATACCACAATCCATCCACTGGGTCTCCTCCACTGACTCGCCCGAGTTCGCACTCCTGAGCTGGGCATTGACTCGCTCGTCACGGGTCGCACTTGACGCGGAATGGAAGCCAATTCGCAGCCACAACCACCAAACCCGCATCACCGCCTTCCCCGCCGTTTCTCTCCTCCAGCTCGCCTGCCGACTATGTCCTGGACTAGCCGAATTCCCCCCAGACTCGGCTGACCCTACTCATTTCGATCATAACGAGTCTCTCGTTTTTCTAGTCGACTTACAATCTGTCCCCTTGAATTCGATTTATGGGTTGCTAAGGGAGATGTTTGTCTGTCCCGATATATTGAAACTGGGGTTCAGGTTTAAGCAGGATTTTGTTTATCTTTCTTCTACTTTTTGCTCTCAAGGCTGTGATCCTGGCTTTGATAGGGTAAGGATTAAAATTCTCATGCTTAGGGACTTTATATTATTTTGAAGTTTCTTTAGTTCGTCTGTTGACCCATCCCAACTATCAGTGATAAACGGTAATTGATTCTTAATTTTGAATTGAATGTATTACTTTCCTTAACCCATTTCATGAAGGATTATGCAAGATGATCAGCTTAGTATAGATTGAAGCACTTGGATTTTAGTTTTGTATAAAATGTTTTGTTTATATTTCCCAAATTTGACTGGTTGTTATTAATGTATTTAAAGTTGGCTACGTCCATCGTCGTCCCACCATTGACAATTCCTATTTATCGTGAAATGGTCAAGGCAAATTTGATTAGGTTCTTTTGCAACCTGAAATCATCATGACAATGTGATTTTTGGCGCTCTTAAAATGACAGAATTTTATCCTTGTAAAAAATTGTTGTTGTCTGATGCTAACTACTGACAGAGAAACTTCAAATTGCCAAGCTGTCCTGGTTATTGCAAAACTGTCCTGGGTAATCCATGATTTAAGCACTTTATTTTGGATGGTGATATAACCATAGAAATCTTGTTACTTTGATAATTTTAGAGTTGTAGGAGACACATTGCCTGTTTGCTTTTTATCTGCTCCCAGTATTATTAATTTGTATGCTAACATATATTGGAGTTCGTACAGGTGGAACCCTTCCTTGACATCACGAGCATATACAATCTCTTGCAACAGAAGCAACTGGGAAGGAAGGCATCCAAAGAAAGCAAGAGTTTGGCAACTATTTGTCAAGAATTACTGGGAGTGTCTCTTTCCAAGGTTTGTTTATTTCAAATTTCTATTACGTGCATGTGATTATTTTCAATTTTGGATTTTTCCTCTGCCATTGAGGCTGCATAGTATTTTTCCTGTATCAAATGCTTTTTTCAGCTGATCAGACTTTTTACACAATTGAACTTCACTCCGGTATCTTGTTTCCTGGAGTGAAATCATGAAGTAAATATTATAAGATATAAGAAAGCATTTTTAGATGAGAATATGAATATCAGTGAGTCTGAGATACCCTTTGTTAGTGAAAGTTACAAGAACACGAACTGTTTTTGGAAACTACTAATGAAGTTGAATTTTCCAGTTTCCCTGTACATCTGTAAGTGGCATTTTTCGTAATGCACTGAGTCACAACGCATAATGAGGTTAGCGGAAAATATGTATGTCACATAGTGTGTTACATTCCGTGCATTTTTGCTCAATGAGGTTGGATACCAATGCCAACTTTATAGTATCATTTATCTATTGCTTATGATGGATGTTACTTGATCTTTGAGTTAATCCTTGTATTGGGTTTTTGATTCCATGGAGACTTCTACATTTCCACGTTTCCCTAGTTAGCAGTATATGAAATGTATCCCTTATTTGATATGCTTATTACCAATAAGTAGTTTTGGATCACTATCTCCTTGAGATGATTTTGTTACTTACGCATTTGTGATTTTCTTCATTTGCTATGAGGGTTCTTAATTTGTTTTAAACTCCTTCCAGGAACTTCAGTGCAGTGATTGGTCACGTCGCCCGCTTACAGAGCAGCAGAAAACATATGCAGCTGCAGATGCACATTGTCTGCTTGAAATATTTGCTCTCTTCCAAGTTTGGAGTGATAGAGGTCTTTGAGTGCCTGGTTTTTTATTATTCCATTTTAATGTTTTCAGTGCACTTTCTTGGAAACAGTAGGGATGGTTTTAATAGATATGCTAATCTGTATTGTTATTGTTTGATAATTCACAAAGAACTCAGGGTAAAGGAACTGCCAGAAGTTGAAAATCGTGAGAGAGAATGGATAGCCCTACTTGCAAGAGCTGTGAATTACTGCTTGTGTAAATGATAAAACTCGTCATTCAATTATTTTACAGTTCATCATGTTGATTGATCAACCAATAGAGCAAACAACCGCGATGCCTACTTAATAGAAAGAGTAGTCCAATGCATGATACTTTCTGCATTATGTGCTCTGGGAGAGTTACATAGCCGTACCCTAAATTGCAAAAATGACTGTTTTCTTGAAAAAAAGAATATGAATTGGCAAAAAGTCTCTTTTGATAAATTGATTTTTATTAAATTATATAAATTTAGAAAAGTATTCTTCCCAAAAGCCTCAGTGATGGTGATGCCGTTGACGTGATGCAATTCATTGGCGACTTTCGGGATCAGACCGTTGAACTGCAGGCTTCTTCTCTTTTCTATTTCTTTTCAGTTTGGGGGAGTTTGGATGACTTACAGCAGTGCCTGTAGGCCAAAATTATGGGCCAAACCTGTTTTTCAATTTAGTTGTATTTTTTGGTTCAGGAGATGAAAAAATTACCAAACATGTCTTCTGTTAATGAATCGTGATTAACTAAATCAAAACCAAAACAAACCAAACACTTAAGAAAATGAAAAATAAAATTTTACCAAATGAGCCCTTGGTAACCTTCTATACTCAATTTCACTATGGACCACCTCATGGAACTCGACTTGTTCCTGCTTCCTTTCCCAAGAGACCATTTAATTCCAGATTCATGTTATCTAGAAGTATCTCATCTAGAGCTGCATATGCCTAAAAAGAATCGAAGGCTATTAGGAGCTCAAAAGGAATGGAGGAAGATTAGTAACTATTCATTCAATGAGACGAAAATAGCATAAGAAACAGAGTGCTACTGCTACCTTTCTTCAGCTTAGAGAAGATCTGTTAACTTTGTACATGGTTCTGACATATGTGTACTCTTTCATCTTGCAAGAGGCAACATGCAATAGATGAATTATCCTATGTCTGCCTTTTCTTTCGGTATCCTTGAGCTCAGTCAATGACATTTAAAACCAATGTAAAACATTACCATACTTTTTCTTGCAGTTTAGGGATGAATTGCCATCGGTTTCTGGGGTTCTCCTAAACCTGTTTTTTTTTTGGTATGTTTACTGCAGGCAATTCCGAGCATAACGTGGATCAACCACCCAATTATCCTAATTTAAGATTTGGATTGACAGAAATTCTTGAGAAACCTACTGTCACTGAGAGAATCTTGCATAATAAATTCTGCGAAGCTTCCAATGTAGTTAGAGCAGCAGCTGCATCTGAAATTCGCAAAAGCTTCTCTTCGACAGATGCCGTTTCAGTCTCTTTATGCAGAAAGGCTAGACCATTAGATGAGTCTGTTTTGAAAATTCTAAAGAAATATGGCAGTAAAATTTTGCTTCAGGAATCAGACCGAAAGCCTAGACCATCTAGAAAGAAAGCAAGGAAGCAGTTTCCATTGAGCTTGGCTTCCAAAGTGAAACATCTAGATATGATTGATGATTGGCAAGGCCCTCCACCATGGGCATTGTCATTGGGAGGCAACGGATGCCCCAAGTTTTTATGTGATGTAATGGTAAGTGATTTTAGTCCTCTCCTTACATGAACTGATCTCTAAAGCGCCTTTATGATTTAATTTTTAAAGCCCATACAGATTTATTTCATGTACATCTGTTTGCATGTATACCGTATGGCTAATCCAATCTTGGTTAGGTGGAAGGCTTGGCAAAGCATTTGCGCTGTGTTGGAATTGATGCAGCAGTTCCATACTCGAAAAAACCGGAAAGCAGGTATCATCCTGTTAATAACCTCAGCTGGTATAGTTACCTGAATGATTCTACTAATGCATTCACAATGTGGACATAATATCGTTTCATCTCTTGTTTCTTATCAGGGAATTAATAGATCAAATACAAAGAGAGAAAAGGGTGCTTTTGACTCGAGATGCAAAATTATTGCGACATGACTATTTGGTAGAAAATCAAATATATAGAATTAAGAGCCTTCTTAAGAATGAACAGCTTCTTGAGGTATATGTGCAGTCATTTGGGAAGTGGGAATTATGTTTATTCTGTTAGAGTTGCTAAATCTTTTACATTTTAAGTCTTATCAAAACATTTTTCATTTCCTTGGATGTCATTTATGAGTACAAGTTATCAAGATCAATTGGTTGAATTCCATGGTTATAGATGTGTAGATAAAATGATGATTATATATATATATATATATAGAGAGAGAGAGAGAGAGAGAGAGAGATGCTGAGTTCATTATGGGTGGGGCTGGGGACGGCAATCAAATATGCTTACAACTACTACTTGTTAAACAATATTGATGTTATACTCCAACTTTAGGATTTATGATTTTATTGGGGTTTCCATGAATCACGATATGGGTTACTTTTTTCTGTATTCCTGTCTTTCTTTTATTTGAAATTACATGAATGAGTTTGGTAAAAACCAAAACAATAATTCTATGGAGGGATGTTGATTGTCTGGTCCGTTTATCTTGGTCTTAGGTGAGGGACTAAAACCATGGACAGCCGAAGGGGAAAGAACATCAGAAGATAAAGGCAACTGAAAATTTGAATTAATGGATGAGAGGCACCATTCAACAGTATAGATGCAGAAAGCACTTCTATTACATGGGGCATAAATTGCTTTGGCATAGAAAGTAGATCATATGCACCTGCTGTCATGTTTGAGACAAATACTCTTCCTTTCTTGAGATATAGAATGATAATTACTTCATTTGTTATATTGAATGGTGAAAGGGGAGTGGAAGAAAATTGTCGTCTTCTATTCTAAGAAGCACCAACCCTTCTCTCCGGTTAGTGTGTAGGTGTCTGACACGTGTCAAACACCGACACTTGGCCTACACATGTTAGACATATTTTATTTTATTTATTTTTTACTCCAACACACGTTTTTGACACGGATTATGTTTTGATTTCAAGGAAAATGGGGTTCTTATTATAAACTTAGGAAAATTGGAGCCATTTGATAATTTAGAAATATTTTATTCATTGTGGGATTAATGTTAATAGAACAAATTTTTTTTTTTTTTAATATTAGCTCACTTATATACTTGGTTTTTTTCTCTATGTTGGCATGTAGTGTCTGTGTTTTGTGCTAGTGCCCGTGCATCTTAGCTACTGTTTATGTTTGTAGGGTTTTTCTTGGTCAGTGAGAAATAAATTTAGATTAATGATGCGTTTCTCAAAATTTGAACGGTTGCTGGCTTGTTGACTTGGTTCTTCGTAATGGGAAACTGGTGAAGCTTTTCTTACCCTTTTTTTCTGTACACCCTTGCTGGAGACTGCCATTTTCAAATGAAACAAAATAAGAGCTGAAAATGCAAAGCTTAAAAAAATTATTATTTTTTGAAGTCTTCATCTTTTAAACTGTGGCCTGCATGTTATGAGGCCTCTGAATTTGCTTTCTCTTCTATTTCCATCCTCTTTTGCCTGCCTCTCTTTCATCTTGCAAGTGATACAGTTGCTTCTTTTTGTGCAATCGTTATAATCTTTCTTTTTTTAAACAAAAAAAATTCCTTTATTATTATTTTTTTTAGAGGTGGGGGGTCCATGACAGTCAAGTTGTTGCGGAAGGTGGAGTCTAATGTTAAGACCTTCAAACAAGGGGAAGAGTGGCCAAATCACATAAAAGATCATTGGCCTCAAATGAGAAGATGAATTCATCTCTATCATTGATGTAAATATCGACCAATATGTATTGATATCGGGTCTTTCGATACTAATGTTTTTCAATATCGCGGTAATATGATGATATGTTATCATATCAACAATATATTACGATATATTGGTTGAAATAACTCTATTTGCTTGTAGTTTTTAGAATTTTTTTTTTTTGATATATCCGATATCGATATATATTGTCTGACATGTTTGATATCGAAATAGCCATGATCGATACCGATACTTGGATTTTGGTCTGTGATCTGTATCATGCTATTGTCAAAGCTGAAATTGAGGTGATTCAAGCAGGTTATTGAGACCTTTCAACTGAAAATCTCTGAGGATCAGTTAATGTCGAGGTGCACCAAATGCAATGGAAGATTTATACAAAGACCGCTAACAACAGAAGAGGCTGTTGAAGCTGCAAAAGGCTTTCAAAAGATTCCTGACTGTTTGTTTAACAAGAATTTGGAGTTTTGGCAATGCATGGATTGCAATCAACTCTACTGGGAGGTAGACTATTCATTTCATTACCTGATTTGTGTCATTATTTGCCTCTTTCTGTCAGATAACATATGATTTTCGCATTGCTGTTTGATGGTTGATATCTGATGGTGCTGGATTTTATTACAACCTCACCGTGGGCAGCAAGACTTTAGGTCATATATTCAGAGGAATAGCCGTGGTTGTCTAGGTTTGCATTGTATAATCAGGAGTCCAAGCTTTTAAAATTAAATCTAGTATAGTATTCACTGTCACGAACTCGGATCCAGACAAGTCTAAATAATTATAATTCACAAAAATTAAAATTCCAAAATAATACAACAATAATCAATAAATCCTAAAACTCGGCATGACAAAACAAATGTCCACATGATCTGAAATAATAATCATAAAGTAATAAACCATATAGGATTTCATCGGATAACCATTCGGACAAAATAATGAATACAACTTGCTCCACAGATATTTTAAGGGAGGTGACAAACCAATTATGACAACATAACCCAATGACTGAATAATCCAATTATTTTCAATATATAACCGAGGGCCTACGTCTGACCAATTTCGATACCCAAAATACATCTGATACATATCCAGTCCAAAAATGAAACTAAACTCACCAAAATAGACGAACAGCGATCAATCTCGTCCAAGCTTCTGCAATGTATCCAAGCCCACTAATCTAAAGAGATAAGAAAAAAAAAACGTGACCCTAAATCTCAATAAGTGTCAGTATATATAAAAGATAACACACATACGTCCAAAATCAGGAAGAGGGGTGATAAACACATTCAAAACACGTACAAGCCACAAATTCAAATGCTTGCCAATGAAAAGCCGAAGATAGTCTCGTACTCAAAGTATAATCCAAATTGAAATATAGTCCCATTGGGACGTAATCTAAACGAAACGTGATGCAGAGCAAAATTATATAATTGAAGTCATAACATAGCCCAAACAGAATATAATCTGAACAAAACATAATCCGGATCAAAATTACATACGAACAAAACAAAGTCTGGAATAAAATCATATAAGAATGAAATATGTTCCAAAACAAAATCACATATCCAAATGTACGAGACTAACCAAATCACAGTTGTGGACAAACTTGCGAATCTCAAATGAAGCTCAATACAAATCAATACTAAAAACACATCAAAATCCAAAACATGCACAAATCGGAGAATCAAAGGCTAAAGGACTAATTTGAGGAAGGGTTACACAAATTTTCGATAATCTTGAGCCATACCAGCCATTATTTAGACCCATGGGTAAGACTCTCCATATACGCTCTCCTATAGATAAGGAATATGCTCACTATGTTTTGCCACTCGTGATGTTGAGTGCAATCTTTAAGTCTATTTGATATATTATGACATTCAAATATATTTTTTATGTTTAATTCGCTTACGATGGTTCTTATTAAAATATAAATAGGGAGGGTTATCTACATCACAAAGCATTTTCCAGCCGGCAGAAAAGGGAGTTACAATGCCTTTTCCTGCCAGTGGAAAAAGGAGTTGGGAAAGGGTCACAAAGTTCTTGTCGGGGGAGGATCACATAATGAATCGAATCATATCACATATATAAAGGTAGAGACCCTGAGCCCAGGTAGCGATACATGTATACCAATGTACAGCCAATGCAGGTTTTCATGACTCTTTTTCCATACAAATATACTGATATATAAATATACAGTTTTAAATATTTATCTATTTTTTCATAACATAACAAAATCCTCAAATATTTGCAAAAAAACCGAACAAAACTCCCAAACTATTAATAAAAATAACATACATGCATGAAGGAAACAAATAAGCTAAATAAAAATAACATGCATGAATATTAAATCTCCAAAACGTAAGCAAACTTTATTAGATACAAAAACAAACCAAGGATAACGCGTAAGGATACTTGCTTCAACCTTCTACTAAGTAGATTTGATAAAAAGATATTCCGATCTATCATTTCTTTTTTTTCCTCTCTCAACTTTCACCTCCTCTCTCTCTCTCTCTCCTCTTTTCCTTTTCTACCCGAAATGCTTGCATAGTGCCTTACTGCTTAAATAGGCAACCCGGCGCTTGAGCGCTATCTTGGATGCCCCTTGAGTGCCACCAATCTGGATTCGACACTTGGGCACGAACCAAGTGCCAGCCTATTGCTCCGAAGTCTTTCAAAATTCTATAATATATAATTATTTTCAATGTATCTAATTTATCCAAAGTAACATATAATATCAAAATAAATCAAATGAAAATCGGGTATTACATATATGGCATTATTATTGGGGTAGTAGAGTAACAAAGATACGAAAGATGGCTATATAATTGTTATAGTGGAGTCAAAAAGTAATGGGATATAAAAATTAAGAACAATAGGAAATCAGATATTGTTGTTGCAAGTGTTTTATGTGCTGCTTGAGAGACTGATCTGGAAACCATAACTAGTGGTCGTCCAAATGGTTTGAATGGTAGAGCAGTGAGTTTCGACTGTGGAGACAATCTGCTATAGAATTGCAGCTGATAGTAGGTTGCAACAAGAGTTAGAAGGAAGGAGGTATTCCTGGTATGCTGCGGCGGTTTTATTCACCCGCACCACGTTTTGTGGGGAATTGCCACCCCGTAAAGATAGTGGGGCAGGGATGGTATATGTTTGCCTGCCCTGGTTTTATTTGTGAATTTAAAAATAATTTTTGTGCAATATTTTTCTTTTATATAAGCAGTGAGATTGATTTATCTTTGGATATATATTATTGATACTCAATGTTATGCCTTTTGTCCAAATATTTACTAATTATATTTATTATATAAATACACATTGATACATACATACATAATGTAACTGTTTTATGATATTTAATATAAAAAATGGAAACCTTTTAAACGTNCGGATGTATTATAGTTCCGTTATGGTTTAAATTAGTATTTGATGTGATTGGATTTTAGAGTTGGCTGAATTTAGACCCATGGTTTTATTTTGGGAGTAGTTATATTATGTTATGTATTGATTATGATTAGGGTTGAATTGTCACCTCTCTTATGATGATTGTAGAGTAGATTGTATTTATATTGTTCAAACGGTTATCCAGTGAGGTCCTATGTAGGTTTTGATTTTGTCGGATCCTGTATATTTGATTTGTCACATCCGGATTTCAGGGCTTAATATTATTTATTAAATTGATTTGGGATTTTAAATTTTAGGAATAATAATTAATTTGACTTGCTAAGTTTTGGGTCATGACAATATATGTATATATAAGTTTGTATGTTCAGTTTGGATTGGTTTGGTTCTGCTTGAGTTTTTAAACCACAACTAAACTAAAAATGAGATTTTGAGGGAAAAATCAAACCTCAACCACACCATATAAAAGTAAAACCATCATTTATGGTTTTAATTGATTTGGTTTGGACATGTTAAAGGAATTTTGCTCAGCTCTACTACCAGTGGCATATCGATGGTGGATGTTGTTGGTTCTCAAGGTTCAGATTGATTATAATCTGCTGCTTGGTGTATTATAGGTCACTCAAAAATAAAGTGAAGAATTTTTCATTGGGGAACAAAGATGTCTTGGATCATATTGGTATTGTTCACGATCATATCAGTATCAGATATATTAGACAATACGTATTGATATTAGATATATTGAAAGAGAAAAATACTGAGAATAGTAAGATGGTAAGACCGTATCGGTCGATATTTTCAACAATATTGTTAAGATGTTCTGAGCGTTTGGTGAGTCGAGGCGAGGCATGGGTGCCAGAGCTGTGTCTCGGCAAGACAAAATGTCAAAATAAGGCAATTGGGCACTCACTTAAAAAAAACATAATTTTGTTAGTTTTTCTAAAATGTCTCTAGCCATTAAAAAATATGCAATTTTGTATTTCTTTTAAATGTATTTGTCATTTCATCGTCACAATCCACACGGCATAGCCTCTCTCTCTCTGCCATTTCATTCACGCTACACAAAATCGCCATATTTATTATATTTGCTTGTAGTTGAAGTCACTAACAACAAGTCTTAAGTAACGATAAAGACTTTGAGTTACAGAGAGTAGGTGTAAAGCCTTTGTGCTCTAGAACAATAAGAGTAGAGGAAGTAAAGGCTGATTAGAGGAACTAGAGGAGGAGATTGATGGCTACATATATTGTGATAGATTTGATGAGGTCTTGTTTGGTGATGACAGTGTTCATGAGGATGATACAATGAATTTTGATGATGATTAGAATCAGACATCTTAGGATTGTACATGTTTTAGAAGATACACATTGCAAACAAGTACTTCTGTTGATTATGTTATGTATAATGACGTAGTACTTATTTGTATGTGTATATTTATAAGCTTTTTCGTTATTTGAGCTTTAATTGATATTTTTCTGCATCGCTTGTAAACATATGTTTGTATTTCTATTAGTGCCTCACTTGTCTCGAGCGAGTATCTTGCCTAGCGCCTAGCACCTCGGGCAATATGGAGCCTTAGCGCCTTGGCTTAGATAGCTCCTTTGATTATACTGATTTTGAATATTGGCCAATATATTTCAATATATCACCTATATGGCAAAATATCATGATATTGTCTTCATATCAAAAAATATTTGTATTTTGGGGCCCAATACCAATGTATATCGGCCAAATTTTTAATGAGTTGGGTAGTATGGTGGTTGCTGAATGAGATGGAAAGAGTAGTGAAACGGAAGCGATTTCAAGATAAAAAATATTGTTGATTTTTTTTTTAGTTGGATCCAAAGGGAAAGTGCCTCTCTATTGAAATGCTAAATTAGTTGCAACAAATTGCTTCCGAATTCATTTTTACATTAGGAGTTGCTAAAGCCAAATAATACACAAGGTGAAGATCTCGGCTTGGTTTATTAAATTGACATGTCAACGAAAGCAATGCATTGTCCTCAAATAAATGCTGCCTGGACAATCTTTATACGCTATTTTTACAATTAGATGATGTGCCATGGGGTCTATTGAACTCTATTTAAGAAAAAATCTTACATTGGGCAGAAAGGGCACATAGACAGTGAATCAGGTTGAAATTGAAAGTTGCCAATAACTAGCCGAATGTTATTAAAACCAATTCACAATTTAAAAAAAATGGGGTTCGTAGTTGTAAAAAAAGTTTATAAAGATTATTTATGTACCATTTGCTGACCCACAAACACTTGATTGAAAAGGGTAATGTGGTCTTTTTGACTGATAAATTTTCCCATGCCGCAATTGTTAATGCCGAAAAACATATTTTTGTAATATGTTGGCTGTTTGCTGAACATCACCACTCTGCTCAATGTTAAAGATAGAGTGGATTAAGGGAAAGGGGAAGCAGGTAGGGGAAGAACAGAGTAAGAAATAAGGAAAAATAGAAGGGGAGAGCTTCAGACAACAGATAAGCTTCCAAAGAAACAGATCAGGATTTTATTACATCAACAGTTTATGACTACAATTCAGTATTTCCTTCTTTTATTTAAAACAATTCCCACGTCTCTCTTCTGTTTATCTTTCTAACCATACTGTCAACTACCTAACTACTTCTACTACCAATTTAACAGCTGTAACTAAGTGCTACCACAATCTATTCATTGCTTTGCTGTTTTGTTGATGAAGTCCTTGTATATTGATTCGATCCCATGCTGCATCAGGAAAAGCTTCAGTTGCTGAACTATTGGTTCTTCTTCATTGTTTTAATCACCCATTGGTTGCTTCTCACCATGAGCTGTCCTCTTTATATAACAACTATCCTCCCCTGAACTACATTCTTGTCCTGAAGAATGGAATGAAGGAAATTGCTTACGGATGAATGAAGAGTCTTCCCATGTGGCATCAGCAATGTCCATATTTGTCCACTGGAGCAACCATTGCAGCAATTTACACTTAACCCTCTAAACTGTTCTAGTGTCCAAATTCTTCAGTGGCTCCATCACAAAAAAATGTGTATCCATGAAGAGTGGTAAAGTCTGTGGATGATACTTATTACCAATGCACTTTCTAAGTAATGAAACGTGAAAAACAGGATGCATGAGGCATTGTGGAGGTAAAGTTAATTTGTATACAACACTGCCAATCCTTGCTTCGACTAGAAGAGAACCATAGTACTTAGAAGCAAGCTTCAGGGATCTCCTTAGAGTGACCGAATTATGTCTGTAAGGTTGCAGCTTCAAATACACCATATCTCCTATTTCAAATGTTCTATCCACCCTATGTTTGTCAGCCAATAATTTCATATGGTGTTGTGACAATTGCAACTGTTCCTTAATGAAATTGTTTATGGAATGTCGGTTTTGTAAGTATGTTTGGACTAATGCAAAAGGAATGTTCGTGGGATAGTCAGTAGGTAAGTAGCCATAAAGAGCTTGGAATGGTGACATTTTAAGGGAAGTGTGATGAGTAGAATTGTAACACCATTCGGCTAAGGGTAAGCAAGTTAACCAATTACTTGGTTTGTGGTTGTTGATACATCTCAAATAACCTTCCAATGTTTGGCTTACATGTTTTGTTTGGCCATTAGATTGAAGATGGTATGCAGTCGATAGATTGATTTTTGTCCCCAAGGCTCTAAAGAGAAATTGTCAAAAATCGCTTGTGAATATTTTGTTTCTATCTGAAATGATGATAGGGGGTAAACCATTTAGTTTGACAAGATTGTCTAAAAATACTTGTGCCACATCGTCAGCAATAAATGGATGTTTTTGTAGAAAAAAGTGAACATACTTTGTAAATTTGTCAACAACAACTAAAATTGTGTCTTTACCATGGGAAAGGTGTGAGTGCTCAATGAAGTCTATGGTTATTATTGGCCATGCTTGAATAGGAATCGGTAAAGGCTGAAGAAAACCAGGATGAGGGGTTTTGTCTGATTTATTTTGTTGGCAATTGTCACAATTATGTATGAATTGAATTACTTGCTGATGCAAGCTAGGCCACTAAAACAATTGGTGCAACCTTTTGTGAGTAGCCGCAGTACTTGAGTGACCTCCTATTTGACACATATCTCAAAAAAGGTCCCCACATAAATTCTGTTATGGTACTTCAAAATCCCAGCTTGAAGCTTGTAAGGATGTCTACTGTTTGGGTTTGTCAATAGATTCAGTTTCAGGGACTTTGCCAACTAATATTCCTTATAACTGTGCTCCACTTCCTGCAGCCATAAAGGCAGTATTCCCGAAGAACTATGAAATTTAGAATACTCAAATTGTCTAGATAATACATCCGCTACAATATTTTGTGAGCCATTCATGTATTGAATTGTATACTGCAATCTCAAAAGCTTTGTAAGGCTTTTGTACTGTAAAACTGATGTAAACTTCCACTCCAAGAGGTGTTTGATGCTCTCCTGATCGATTCTTATGATAAAAGGCTGATGTTATAGAAAGTTTCCATTTAGTGACAACAAATAAAATAGCTAATAACTCCCTTTCGTAAGAAGGTCATCCTTGATTGATTTGCCCAAATGGTTTGCTAATAAAAGCAATAGGCATGCCTTTTTGTTGAAGTATTGTTCCCATGCCCAAACTGGAAGCATCAGTTTTAATCTCAAAAAGTCTCTGTAAAGTTTGGTAGTACTAAAATAGGGGTCTTTGTCATAATTTCCTTTAGCTGTTGGAAAGCTGCTTTAGCATCATCATTCCACTGTAACTTGTGTTGGCATAGAAGCTCGGTTAGAGGTTTAACAATCATGCCATATTTTGCTATGAACCTTCTGTAGTAACCAGTAAGACCCAAAAAGCTCTTCACAGCTTGGATAGTTGTAGGTCTTGGCCAATTCTTTATTGATGTTATCTTGGTTGGATCTGTGGCAACTCCCGAGCCTGAAATAATGTGACCCAAGTATTCTATTTGGTGCTGCCCAAAAGAATACTTGGAATGCTTGGCAAAAAGCTGATTTGATTGCAGTACTTGTAGGACTTCAAAAACATGGAGTAAATGTAATTCCCATGTAGAACTATACACAAATATGTCATCAAAAAATACTAAAATAAATTTGCAAAGTTGCCTTTGAAAAATCTCATTCATAAGTGATTGGAATGTAGCAGGTGCTTTAGTTAGGCCAAAAGGTATGACAACAAACTCATAATGACCCTAGTGAGTACAAAATGCTATTTTATGAATGTCCAAGGGATAAATTCAAATTTGGTGATAACCAGAACGTAAATCTAGCTTAAAGAAAAAGTTGGCTCCATGTAATTCATTTTGTAAATCCTTAATGATTGAAATGGGAAACTTATTCTTAATTATTAAATTATGTGTCCATAGTCTGCACAAAATCTCCAGGAACCATCATTCTTTTTGACTAATAACATGGGAGAAGAAAAGGGGTTAGTGTTTGGTTATATGATGCCAGTGTACAACATATCCTTGACCTGATTATCGACTTTATCATTTTGAACGTGGTTGTATCTATAAGGTCGTAAATTGACTGGTTGTGCATTGTGGACTAGTGGGATATGATGATCACGGTGTCTTTGTGGTGGTAGTGAAGTTGGAATGGCAAATATGTCACTATAAGAGTTGATAATGAATTGGAAATTAGGGTGATTAACTACCTGTGATGGCTGTGTGCTGATGGAGAAAAACCGAGCTATGTAACCTTGAGTTGATTGGAATCATTTCTGCAATGTCTTTCCCAAAACGCTTGCTAAGGAAGCCGTCTCAGTTGTGCTGTGTAGCTCAATGTCTTTATTGTGGTATTTGAAAGAAATGGTAAGGCTATTGAAGTCAAACAAGATAGGGCTATATTGACTTAGCCAATCCATTCCTAAAATCATGTCATACCTTCCCAAGTGTAGTAAATGAAAATCAATAGTAAAAGAATGACTATGCATGGTCTAAGGGAGGGAATGACATTGTGAATCACTTATTATTCTATTGCCATGAGCTACCGTTACATTGAGTGGAATGGTAGTGGAAGTTGGAAATTTGGTTGCTATGACTTTTGGACCCAATAAACTGAGTACTGCCACTATCAATCAAGATATAAAAATGTTGATTGTGTCTTTTCCCTTCGATCTTGATGATCTTATGGGATGGATTGACTAAAAGAGCATGTGTTGAGATTTCTGATGTTTCCTCTTCTGATATTGGTAACGTCTCGTGGTCTTCCTCTATTGTCATTTGATTTGAGCCATTAGTATAATCAATGGTAATAGAATTGTATTGTCTATGGATGCATCGGTGACCTGAAGAGAATTTTTCATTACATCTGTAACATAATCCTGAAGCACGTTTTTGGTCGAAGGAAAAGAAATTTGAAGTGTCTGTGTCTGGTATTTTTGTATTTAGTTTGGTCAATGAGCGTGGAGTTTCATTCTGGGCAGGATGTCAGAAGAAGGGTTTGAAAGATGGTTTAGCTTTCTTTTGTAAGGCTCCACAATGGCCTGTTTTTTTAAAGAAGCAAGATGAAAGGCTTGAGCCAAAGAGGAAGGATTTAGAAGTTTTACCATATATTGCAGCTCATCTTTGAGTTCACTTAAAAAGTTAGAAACAAAAGAAGCGTACGAGAGATTATGATTTTGATGAAGCATCAATGCTCCCAATTCTTCAAACTTATCTTGATATATTTCTAACGAGGAAGTCTATTGCAACTTGTTGAATTCCTCAACAGTATCCACGAAAGACTTGTCATTAAACCGGTTGCAAAGATCATTAATAAGGATTTTCCAAGAATTATATAGTATGGTGGCAGAATAGCCCTGAAACTAGATACCAGCTTAGCCTTCAACGTAGACAAAAGCAATTTTGATCTTTTGATGCGGAGGTATGTGGTAGAAGCTGAAGCTTTTTGGCAATGAAATATCCATGATTGTGTATTATGACCATCAAAAGTGGAAAAATCCAGTTTAGGTTGATGAAAAACAAGAAATCTGGTTGTGATTTTTAGTTGAGTATTTGTTTAGGGAATAGGAATGCGGATATTAGGAGGAGAAGATGATACCTAATGCGGAGAATTGGACACTGGTTGGTTTTTAGGAGTCGAAATTGGTTTGGTGAGTAAAGGCTCCTTAATATCAGCCATCAAGGGCTCTATTTTGTGATCCATCAGGCTGAGTTTGTCATCTGTGGCCTATTTGTATTTGTTATGCTCTTCTTGAATTGCCAACTGGAATTGCCTGAATTGATCTTCCATTGAAGCTTTCTTGGAAGTCATTGTTGCAGCAGTGGATGTGGAAAGATAGGATCAAGAATCTGATACCAGTTTGTTAAAGAAAGAGTGGATTAAGGGAAAGGGGAAGAAGGCAAGGGAAGAGCAGAGTAAGAAATGAGGAAAAAGAGTAAGGGAAGAGCTTCAGACAACTGATAAGCTTCCGAAGAAATAGATCATGATTTTACTACATCAGCAGTTTATTACTACAATTCAGTATTTCCTTCCTTTATATAGGACAATTCCCACGTCTGTCTTCTGTTTATATTTCTGACCATACTGCTAACAAACTAACTACTACTAACAATATTGATGTTTGTAACTCATTGCTACCACAATCTATTCATTGCTTTGCAGTTTAGTTACTGAAACCCCCGTATACTGATCCGATCCCAATGCTGCATCAGGAAAATCTTCGGTTGCTAAACTATTTGTCCTTCTTCATTGTGTTAATCATCCGTTACTTGCCGTCCTCTTTATGTAACACTCAACTGCATATGTGCAATGAATTCTTTTTTTCCTCTTTCATTTAGTCACCAATGTATATTGCCTTTCAATTATTCATCTTTGCACTATTATGGTCACATTTCTAAGTGATATTATCTGTCTTTTTCTGCATTTTTGGCATCTGTTTTGCTTATTTTGATCGTTCAACTAAAATTTGATGACATTTGGCAACAAATTATACATCTAGTGGGAAATTGTAGGAAAATTAACCAGTTTTCAGATAGCTTTTATAGAAAGATCCGATTCAGCCTTTTAATCCTGAAAGTTTGTTTCAAAAAGGTTTACCAAACCGATCTGAGTTCGATGATCTAGTTGTGCTATTTGGTCATACCAATGGTGGTCGATTTGTCAGTTGATTAAATATGGCACCAATGGCCCACCTTCGCTGTGAGGAGGAGCTCCTTGTCGGATTAACAGTCATCTGTTCTTCATTCAAAGGTGGTGATTAGATATGAAGAAATTTGTAGGGACATAAAATCATTTTAAAGTAGACCTTTAAATGTGTGCAATTCTCACTCAAACACAGATAACTATGGAGTTTCTAATGTGTCTCCAGTGCAGTACTGTTTATATGGTCACACCCAAAAGTCTCTGTTTCAACCAAGTCTGTTCTTTTGTCAAAAATGTAAGGCTGGTGCCGCATCTATAGAAAAAATTGATAGCAAAAGCAATAATTAATGACCAGACGATGGAAGCCCGGGCATGCAAATTTCTCACTATTTGCGGGGCTCGGGAATAGTCGGAGTAATTTGGGTCTATTGTATGCTGTTTTTTCTGACATTATGTCCAACACCGAAGTTGATAAACACTTTTAGTATCGGCCACCGCATGATTTTGTCGGCATTACATAATTCTTGGGGTTCCTTTTTTTGGCCATAATTTTGTATGGATGAAAATATTGGCCAATATGTTATATTGGGTCTCTCGATACAGATATTTTCTAATATCGTAATTAAATTACGATATGCTGTCGTATCAGTAATATATTAATATCTCAGTTTACGATTTTTAAAATCTTTTTTGCTATATGTGATATTAATATATATTGTCCAATATAGCAAATATCTATATGATCGTGATTGATATTGATATTAATATTTTTATCAAAGGTTAAATTTAACCTATATAGATCACTAACTTGCGTGCCTTTCGGTGATCGTTATTTGTGCAGGGAACGCAGTACCACAATGCAGTCCAGAAGTTCATCATTGTGTGTAAATTGAACGGCTAACTTCGGTGGAGATTTTACTCTCTAAAAGTCGGAGCATTATGCAGGTCATATAAAGTAGTAATAATATTAAGGCTGTTTGATTGGATATAATTTACGATTTTATTTTGTTTGTATTTAAAAGAAATATTGTAATTGTTTTATTTAAGTGAAATTTTAAAATTATGGAATGAATTTTTTTTTTTTGGAAATTATAATTGTTGCGTCTCAAGTCCTCGGTTGTTGTACGGATTAGGGAGTTTTCGGATTCCTTGCCGTTTTGAAGCGTATACGAAAGGGTCCGGTTTTCGTCTCTGTTAACCTAAGGCCTACACAACATAATCAACAAACAAGAGGTCAGAGGTCCGGTAGGATTTTTTCCACCAAGGTCACTCCGACGCTGAAGTCAGCAAATTTCCGCAATGAACGGAAATGAAGTGCACGCTAAGAGGTGCGCGGAAGTATGCTGAAAATGAGGGGATTGGTGCGTGTTTGTTTATGCGAGAGAGAGGGTAGTGAGTGGGTGGTGGGAGGCCTGGCTCCCTGAGTGCACTGCAGTGGGTGGCTGACTTTTCGTTACCTGAGTAGGCTTAGGAGTTTGGACCCAGAAGCTAACTGGCAAGCTCAAAGCTTATGGTGCAGAGTCGATTGTCTTGGATCCCATCTTCCTCTTCGTTGAAGAAGAGGGATTTTATAGGCCCATTGGCGGGGGATTTTGGGCGCTAGAACTCCTGTCGTCAGGGTTTGCTGGCCGCTGATCGTTATTGGAGATTGCCAATTCTTCAGCTGTCGTTTTGCGGTGGCAGGCTGATTATCGGGCGTTGTCGGCCACGCTTGGTCTCTCTCTTGAGTTGGGATTAGCGGGCCACCTGTAGCGGTCGCCTAAAGCGTAGTTTTGTAGTGTTAACCGTTTCTCTATTGGCTGGTTCCTCCAACTCCCTGCTGTTTTCCAGCAATCGCATTAATGAGATGCAGGAGGCGCTCGCAGGCTGCTGTTAGTGGCTGTCACATGGGCACCCCGTGTATTTGGGCTGGGCTTTGATTTTTCTTGGGCCTCCCGTGCTGGACCCAACAGTAATTATTAGAGAAGTGGGGACAATTTGTGTAAGTGCACTGGTCTGTGTTTCTTATTCTTGGATTTTCAGAGAAATACAATTCACGTTGGTCGTGAATGGCCACAACGCCACCGTGAGGGCCACCCTCAGCCTCCAGAGCCCCCCGCCGGCGGCACGGGCAATCGCTTCCAGCGTCAGTTAACTCTATCATTTGCCACCACATGAGCAGAATTCTAGGCATTACTGATGTGTGATAAATAACTAAAGTCAATAAGAAGATGAATACAATTTAAATTTCTTATTTATTTTTAATATTCAATTTTCATTTTTTTTTTGTTATGAACACAAAAAAGAACCGCCTTCTCATTGGGACGGAGAAAAGGCGGAACATTGCGTTGTGGCTGCCGTACGATTCCAGTATGATGTCATGCAATAGTCTTCAGATAAAAATTTAACATCGTTTTTTTTTTTGTAAAAAAAAATTTTAAATAAAAGAATTAAAGGATATCGTTAGATTTTTATTTGACAGTTATTATACGACATCGTATCGACATTATGTGGTAGTCACATCATATCATCCTTGAGGTTTGGAGCAGAGGCAAAGCGGATCCCTTTTTTATTTGTTACCCA
>JAODPA010106804.1:0-20244 GCA_025585075.1 Nepenthes mirabilis
TATTGTAAATTGTAGACAAAGAAGTATAAAATTTTACTCAACCAAAATATAATTAAAGATTTTGGTAAATTTTTACTATCGATAATTTTGCCTTATATATATATTTTTTTTTCTCTATGGACCAAATGTAATATTATTAAAATCACAAAATCTTATATAGATTTGCATGGACGTGACGAGTTTGAATTTCTCCTCAAAACTTAGGCAAATAGAAATTATTTTACCCAAATTCATAAACTTCATGTTGATAATGCAGCTTCTCAGATTGGTACGTGCTTTGGAACGCGGGGTGATAACTTGCCATCTCGGCCGCAAGTTGTAGCACAGTACAATCAATACAACATCGAGAGAATGAGAATCTACGGTCCAGATTCATCTCTCTCCCAAGCCCTAAGCGGTTCAGGCATAGAGCTTATAAATTAAGCATAAGAAAATATTTTTTTTTAGAATTTATTTTTTTAAAATTTTTAATATTTTTTTAGAACTAAATAAGTCTAATTAAAGATTATAAATTTTATGGGCATAGAAGCTTAGCAGTTTGACTTCAGCCATCCTTAATAGCTATAAATATGAAATATTTGTTTGATAGGTTTTGCGATCGCCTTGGCCTGATTAATTTCCTCTCTCAGTATATCAACTCAAAAGGAAAGAAAATAACATTAATTTTCTTTCTGTCATATACTTATATATATATAAGTGTATCTCCGGTGACAGAAAGCTTTTCCACTATGCTTATAGCACTGCTACTTGGCATCCTCTTTGCCACCATAAATACAAGAGGTTGTACACGCACGAGCTCTCTCTCTCCCTCTTCATCTCTCTCTCTCTAATGAGGGAGTGGAGAAGAGGTGTTACGATCTTAGTAGTAAAAAAGCTCTCATATTAATCATTTTTGGGTACTTTAATATTATAATCGTTTCACCTTCAAATTTTTAAGAATTCGTTATTACAATAATTTATCGATTGTCTAATCTGAATTTTAATTTGATTATTAAATCGATCAATTTATTGGGTAAAATTATTCATAATTTCTTTTGAATTATAGCCAAATAATGGTAAAACTTTACTTTAACAAAACACGATCAAAGATTTTCATAGTTTTTTATTGTCTATAGCTTTGCCTTTTGTATTTTTTTTTCTCCACAGACCAAATGCAATATTCTTAAAATCACAAAATCTTAAGCAGATTTGCATGGCCGTGGCGAGCTTGAATTTCTCTTCAAAACTTAGGCAAATAGAAATTGTTTTACCTCAAATTCATAAACTTCATGTTGATGGCGTCTTCTATATTAAAATGCAGCTTCTCAGATTGGTACGTGCTTTGGAATGATGGCGAATAACTTGCCACCTCTGCCGGATGTTGTAGCACAGTACAATCAATACAGCATCGAGAGAATGAGAATCTACGGTCCAGTTTCATCTCTCTCCCAAGCCCTAAGCGGCTCAGGCATAGAGCTCGTGCTGGGCGTACCAAACCAGGACCTTCAAGCCATTGCTTCTAGCCAAAGCAACGCCAATTCATGGGTCCAAGACAACATCGGTGCATACCCTAACGTCAATTTCAGATACCTCGCCGNGAGAATCTACGGTCCAGATTCATCTCTCTCCCAAGCCCTAAGCGGTTCAGGCATAGAGCTCATGCTTGGCATACTAAACGAGGACCTTCAACCCATTGCTTCTAGCCAAAGCAACGCCAATTCATGGGTCCAAGACAACATCGGTGCATACCCTAACGTCAATTTCAGATACCTCGCCGTCGGGAATGAGATCCGGCCAAACCTCAACAATGGCGCCGCTCAATATGCGCAGTACGTCCTCCCTGCAATGCAAAACCTACAAAACGCCATAAATCAGATGGGATACGGGGGCCGAATCAAAGTCTCAACCGCCATGGAAATGGGGATCGCTATAAACACCTACCCTCCGTCGGCGGGGCAGTTCGACCCTTCGATTAGTAATTACATCAATCCAATTGTTAGTTTTATGCGGGACAACGGATCGCCATTGCTCCTCAATTGTTACCCCTATTTCGCTTATGCGTACTCCTCAAATATTGACCTCAGTTATGCACTTTTCACTTCTCCTGGAACTGTGGTTCAGGATGGGCAGTATGCTTACCAGAACCTGTTTGATGCGATGGTGGATTCCATTTACTCGGCGCTCGAGAAGGCGGGCTGCGGGTCGGTGGTCATCGTGGTTTCCGAGAGCGGCTGGCCGACGATGGGCGGCACAGGGACAAGCATCGACAATGCGAAGACTTACAATAATAACTTGATTCAGAATGTGAAGAAGGGGACTCCGAAGAGGCCTGGAGCGTATCTTGAGACCTACATCTTCGACATGTATGACGAGGATTTGAAGAGCTCAGAGCTCGAGCAGCACTGGGGATTGTTCACGGCTAATGGAGATTTGAAGTATCCTGTGAATTTCAATTAAAGAAGCGTAATCTGTGTACTACTAATGCAATAATCAATATGAATCTCCACGCAAACAGTGTTTTTGCTGGATAAATAACATTCACACGTCCAATTATACATTTATCTGTATTAAAATTATCAAAACTAATATATATAGAGAGTTGGGGATATAAAAAATTAAAATAGAGTGAAATTCATATACATTTTCAGTAATTTTAATATAAATAAATATATAAATTATGTTACTCTTAAGTATTGTTTGAGTTGATGATGACTGACTGTTTTGATGAATTTTATTGGTAATTCCTAAAACAACTTCTACTTATACCCGTTAGAAATATGCTTAAGTTAAAAAAGGTCTTTCATAATGATGGGTATATCAGTAATAGGTTGGCCCAAAGAAAGGTCAACGGAAACTCAAGAAGATCAATCAACCTTTTTGACGGCCCAGTGAGAAGACGGGCCCAGGAATTGAAAAGCCCAGGACGGTCAACGTTGACTTTGACCGTCTTGGCGGCCAACTTGCTCACAGACGGTCAACACAATATTGACCGCCCTTGCGCAGCTTGATTGGGCCTTTAGAGGCTTTGCTACAGTGATGGGCCTATTCCATTCTGGCCCACAGCCCATCAGTTGCTCACCAGCCACTCTCCCTTCGTTCTCCACGAAGGCGGCCAACACGCTGATGGTCAACTCAGACGTTAACCGTCTGCGCCTTACACATTGGGCCCAAATGGTGCCTATCAACAGTAATGGGCCTGCTCCGTTTGGGCCCACCACTCATCACGCGGCCAACCACGGCTTTCCAAGCGACTTCCACAGTCTCAATTTACACCAGAAAGGATACTAACAAGATTAGCGTTCTACAAAGAAGGAAAGCGCCAGATCTTTTCGATTCCTTGCCAGTCAAGGCACTCCAACGGTAATATGCTGAGGGGGAAAAAAGCCCATTTGGAAAGTGGTTGACAGCCTCACAAGAAAACAATCACGATCACATAGCGACCGACATCTGCTCCAAAAGGCAAGCCTGACAGCAAATCAGGGAGGCAATCGCTCCTTCCAAAGAGGGAGGATTGGCCTCTCAGCTACAAAAGAAACACTTGGCCCACCATCAAAGGGATGCTCTCTTCGAGACTCACTAACGCTTTGATTGAGATTTTCTTCAAGGCTTGGATTAATTTACGCAACCTTGAACACTGCCAATTGCATACGCCTTCCAAAGGACGATCGAGTGCACACAGAAGCCTGCCTTCTCTGCCACATTCGTTCTCCCAAAAAATCCTAAGGCAACAAGCGAGCCCTCACGGCAGTTCACTGCCTTTCCACCTCCCAGATTCAAGAGGACCTCACGTCTCTCTTACATCTGGGTCAAACACTCTTTCCCTTCACTCTCTCTCAATTTCAGTTTCTTCCCTTTTGAAGATTGTTTTACTTACTTGAGCGTCGGAGTATTTTCGGTGGGACAACTTCCCGCCGTTAATGCTGACCTCTTGTTCGTTTTAGTGGTGTGCAGGATTCGTGCTCAGTGAACGGAGCCGGTTCAAACCATCCAGTAGAATGTGAATCTGTTCGAAGTAGGATCCATGTACGCATCATTGGCGCCGTCTGTGGGAAGCGCTTACAAAAAGCCTACTACAAAAATCTGCAAAAACTCTCTCTGTCCCCTTCTGATTCTGCAATGGTGAACACGAGGGCTCGGGCTAGCGACCCCGCTAGAGACACTGCTAACCCCGACCAAGACCATGCTGCTGACGTCCTGGTCAACGGGGCCACAGGCGGAGTTCTACCGCCTTATTTTCAACAACTGGTGGAGGAGATGAAGGCCAACAATCACCTGCTTCAGTTACTTTGCTCTCGGAAGGAGCCCGGATTACAGGCGGCTCCACCAGCGGCCATCCCTGCTCCTGCCACCAAAAGGGGTGGCCAAAGGAAGATGAAGCCGCCCAAAAGCCCCACGAAAGTCGGAGACAATCCGGCACCAGCGTCCTCCCGAGTTCCTGGCCAGAACAGGCCAGAGGAACGCTCCGGGAGCACGTCCCCGAGAGAAAGTTCAGAATGAAGAAATCCCCGATACTCTCGAGTAGAAGACGGCAACACGGTCCAGGAGCGAGCCTTCGGGATTGCTAGATCCATTGGAGGCAGCAGCAGACCGGCTGCTGAACCCCCCAGGGACAAGACGGAGTTGAGGAATTACCTCAACTCCAAAAGATCAGCTAACGCCACTCGTGCCGATCCGCGGGTGGAACAAATCTGGAACCGCGTGTTCCAAAACGACGACCGTGCCATCGACTTGGACAGGTCTCTTTTCACTGCCGAGATCCTGAACCGCCCAATCCCAACAAAGTTCAAGATGCCATCTCTTAACTCATACGATGGGAGAAGTGATCCAGTTGATCATTTGGATCACTTCCGCACCTATCTGAGTCTACAAGGGTTAGAAGACTCGACAATGTGCCGCTACTTTTCCCTCACTCTAAAGGGAGACGTCAGAATATGGTTTCACCAACTCCCTTTAGGCACTGTCGGCAGTTTTCACGAGCTCACAGACCTCTTCCTGACTCAGTATGCTTCGAGCCGACGGAAAGAGAAGCAGTCGTAGCACCTCTCCCACAAAAAGCAGAAACCGGGAGAGAACCCACAGCGTTTACTGGATCGCTTCGTGACAAAGGCCAGAAGGATCCCTAGGATTACTTAGGAGATGAAGTTGGGCAGGTTCATCTCGGCACTAACTTACGGTAATTTCTTCAAGCACCTAACCCACAAAAATCTTCAAACATTCCGCGAGGCGGAATCCATTACCAGGGCTTGCACTGCTGCAGAAGAGGCCAACGAGGCAAAACGTCTAGAACGGACGGATCAGTCTCGACCATTTCCTGGAGAAGGAAAAAGAAAGTTTACGGGCGGAGAACATCCCCGCCAGAAGCAGCGCCGGACTGGGCCCCCAGAACCAAAGATTATGGGCCCACCTGTTTCACACCTCTAACAGACACGTGCGCCAACGTCATCATGCAAATCCGCGGAGAAAAGTTTCTGAAGTGGCCCAAACCGCTGAAAAAAAACTCTGAAAATCAGTCAAAGTACTGTGACTTTCATCGCTTTGCTGGCCATTCAACCATGACTGCAAGACACTGTAGAGAGAAATTGAAGACCCGATTTGCAGAGGACACCTCATGAAGTTTTTAAGGGGCCCTGGACAAAACTCAGGAGCGGCTGATGAGGAGGGGTAGGAGCAGACGCCTCCCCGAAACAGAATTATGACAGGAGTGGTCAACATGGTCACCACCCGACTTGCCAGGAACCCGGTGGACAGTAAGGAGCAACAGACTAGGAGAAAGAAGCAGCGCACAGTAGATAATATTATTAGCTTCAGTGATTGTGACTCAAATCATATAATGTCCCCCATGCTGATCCCCTTGTAATCTCGGCACTCGTTTCAGATGGTATTTCAGACTACCAGCTGAAACGAGTCTTTATTAATAATGGTAGCTCTAAAGACTTGCTTTACTTGGATGCGTTCTTTAAATTGGGATTAAAAAGGAACCAATTAAAACCCGTAGAAGGACCTTTATACGGCCTTGACAATGAACCAGTAACCGTTCAAGGGACAATCCAACTGGAAGTCACCCTATGCACCTATCCGAAAACAGCAAGTCACATGCTGACCTTCCTAGTAGTTGACATGCCCTCAGTATACAACGCTATACTGCGCAGACATTGCTTAGCGGCATTCGGGGCAGTTACCTCGATTCCGCACCTCAAAATAAAATTTCCAAAACCCTATGGAGTTGGGGAGGTGTTGGGCGACCAAATAATAGGGCGGACATGCTACATGTCCCAGATTGCCCCTAGCGGCAGTACTAGCGCAATGGGAGAACTCGATCACCAAGACGAGACAACCCACAACAGGCGCAGCCCGGTGAAGCCACAAATCTGGTCCCACTAGATCCAGATGAACCAGAAAAGTGCGTGCAGATTGGCGGCTCACTCACTGGCGCGCCACGCACTGAACTGATTGCGTTCCTGCAGCGGAACACTGACTTGTTCACATGGACTCCCACAAACATGCCCGGGATCTCGGCTGAGGTAATGGTCCACAAGCTGGGCCTTGATCCTGACCGAAAGTCGG
Organism: Nepenthes mirabilis; assembly: GCA_025585075.1. Classification (NCBI taxonomy): domain Eukaryota; kingdom Viridiplantae; phylum Streptophyta; class Magnoliopsida; order Caryophyllales; family Nepenthaceae; genus Nepenthes; species Nepenthes mirabilis. The sequence continues at coordinate 6,544 of JAODPA010106804.1, forward strand.
TCAGGCAGAAGCAGAGGAATCACTCCGTCGAAAAGCTGATCGCCATCCGAGAGGAGGTGAAAAAGCTATTGGACGCTGGGTTTATCAGAGAAGTCCAGTACATGGATTGGCTCTCAAATGTCATCCTGGTCAAAAAGAGCAACGGAAAATGGCGAATGTGCGTCTATTTTACCGACGTCAATAAGGCCTGCCCAAAGGACAGTTTTTCCTTACCCAAGATCGACCTACTGGTTGATTCCACGGCTGGACATGAACTGCTCAACTTCATGGATGCCTATTCGGGTTACAACCAGATTCGGATGAATCCGGAAGATGAAGAGCATACCTCGTTCATGACGGACCAGGGCACCTACTGCTACAAAGTAATACCCTTCGGACTGAAAAACGTTGAAGCAACTTACCAGCGACTGTCAACAAGATGTTCAAAAAGCAGATTGGTCGCAACATGGAGGTCTACGTCGACGACATGCTCGTCAAGAGCAAAGTCACTGGCGACCATATATGTGACCTGGAAGAATCATTTGGAGTGCTCCGCCAGCACCTAATGAAGCTAAATCCAGCCAAGTGTGTCTTCGGGGTAGCCTCTGGGAAGTTCTTGGGTTTCATTGTCTTCCAGCGAGGGATTGAGGCAAACCCAGAAAAGATTAAGTCCCTCGCTGACATGGCTCCCCCATAAAACGTCAAAGACGTCCAGCGATTGATCTGGCGGTTGGCTGCTTTGTCCCGCTTCCTCGCGAAGTCCGGTGACAAGTACCAGCCCTTCATTAAAGCGCTACGAGGAACGAAATCCAACGAATTCCAGTGGACGGCTGACTGCCAGACAACCTTCAATGAATTGAAGCAGTATCTGGCCAGCCCGCCACTGCTAGCGTCGCCCAAGGACGGGGAGGAGCTGTACCTTTACCTGGCGGTATCGGAAGTGTCCCTCAACTCTGTCCTCATGCGCCAGGAATCCGATACCCAGCAGCCGGTTTACTATATAAGCAAAATATTGACCGGCCCAGAAACTCGTAATCCACGAGCTGAAAAAATGGCCCTGGCACTTATCTTCGCAACGTGAAAATTGAGGCCATACTTTCAGGCACACCGCATAGTGGTCCTTACTGACCAGCCGCTGAAAGGCATACTCCAGAAACCCAATATTTCTGGACGGCTGGTGAAGTGGGCTATTAAATTGGGCGAGTTTGACATCGAATTCAGGCCCAGACCCGCCATAAAGGCGCAGGCTCTGGCTTACTTCATCGTTGAGACTACGACCCCAATTCACGAGAAACAACCCGCAAAAAAAGCAGAACAGTCCAATGAGGTCCCAGAGTGGACACTCCACGTGGACGGATCGTCCACGGACAGTGGCAGTGGAGCAGGGGTGGTCCTTACGACCCCTGATGGATTTGAGGTTAAGTATTCCCTCAAACTTGACTTTCCAGCGACCAACAATATAGCTAAGTACGAAGCCCTGCTAGTCGGCTTGCGATTAGCAAAGGAGTGCTCTGCCAAGAGGTTGGCGGTTTACAGCGACTCCGAGCTAATCGTCATCCAAGTCAATGGGGGCTTCGAGGCAAACAACCCATCCTTGGCTAGATACCTGGCAAAGGCAAAGGAAGCCATCCAGGGTTTCGACAGGCTGACCCTGGCGCACATTCCTCGAGCTGAAAATGGAAAGGCGGACTGGCTGGCTAGAGCCGTCGCTGCCAAAAAACCAAGAACAGTACTCGAGGGACATGAGGGAGTTCCTAAATGCTCCCAGCATAGAAAAACAGATGGCGATGCAGATTTTTGAGACGAAAAACTGGATGACGCCCTACCTTAGATACATGGCTGACGGATCACTCCCTGAGGACACCGAGAAGGCCAAGCGAATTAAAAAGACAGCCAACTGGTACACGGTAGTCGATAGGGGGTTGTATCGCCGCGGATACTCGACTCCATACCTCCGCTATCTATCACCCGATGAGGTGGACTACGTGCTGAGCGAGGTTCACCTCGAGATTTGTGGATCACACATAGGCGGAAAAAATCTGGCCTTCAAGATCATGCGACAGGGCTAATATTGGCCCTCAATGAAAAAGGATGCGCTTGAGTTTGTGAAGAAATGTGAAAGTTGCCAACTTCATGGCAACGTTCACCACCAGCCGTCCGCGGATCTGAAGTCACTTCAGGCTCCATGGCCATTCGCACAATGGGGGCTTGATATACTCGGCTCAATTCCCATTGCCACGGGACAGAGAAAGTTTATCATCGCGGGCATCGACTACTTTACCAAGTGAGTCGAGGCAGTCCCGCTAGCAAAAATCACGAAGCACAATGCACTGAAATTTCTTCGCCAAGGCATTGTCTGCAGGTTCAGCATCCCAAAGGTCGTGGTAACCGACAACGGGACCCAACTCATGGGAAAACACTTCACCAAGTATTGCACCAGCATTGGGATCAAGCTGGTCCACACTTTAGTGGCATACCCCCAAGCCAACGGACAGGTGGAGGTCACAAACCGTACGCTAGTCCACGGGTTAAAAACTAAGTTGGAAGATGCCGGGGGCTCCTGAGCTGATGAGCTCCCATCCGTCCTCTGGTCTTATCGTACAACCCCGAAAGAACCAACACGCGAGACGCCCTTCTACCTCTGTTACGGAACTGAAGCTGTGATCCCAGTTGAAATCGGGCTTCCAAGTCTCATGGTGGAGTCCTTCGACCCACAGACCAACTCTCAGAAAATCAGGGAGCACTTGGACTTGCTAGAGGAAGCCCACGACGCCGCCAGAATACGGACAGCAGAGTACCAACACCGAGTTGCCCAGTACTAAAATAGAAAGGTGAAAGCCCGACAATTCGACGTTAGGGACCTGGTCCTACGAGGCATCGACGCCACAGGCAAGTTGGCCGGCCGAAACAAGCTCTCTCCCAACTGGGAGGGGCCTTTCCTTGTCTCCGTTGTCCTACGCAACGGAGCATACAAACTCCCAAATCAGGACGGGAAGTTGGTCTCATGAACGTGGAACGCAACCCACCTAAAGCGCTACTTCCACTAGGGAACCCAGGTACGCACTCACCCTCTTGTGTGCATTCATTCGCATGCTTGTTTTAATTTGATAAAATGGGAGTTTACTTAGCATATAGGGCCCTAGTCTTTGTGCATATATAAACTGTGTTTGCCTTGCAGGTTTACCCGACCTAGACTGCCCCTAAGTCGAGAGTGTCTTCACCCTCTCGTTAAACCCTAGTCATCTAGGTGGCCCAAAAGTGGTCTGAAACCCTCGTCATCCAAGTGGCCCAAAAGTGGTCTGAAACCTTGGTCATCCAGGTGGCCCATTAGTGGTCTTAAACCTTGTCATCCAGGTGGCCCATGAGCAGTCTAAAACCTTGGTCATCCAAGTGGCCCATGAGCGGTCTGAAACCTCGGTCATCCGAAGGTCCCATGAGCACTCGTACTAAACCTTGGTCATCCAAGTGGCCCATAACGGTCTAAAAACTTTAGGGGGCAAGTATGGCACACGCGATGACCGCCTTTCGGGGAACAATAACGTCAGTCAACGACGATCGAAGGGAGAAACATTTCTTCTCCAATATTGGCAGCCCGAGTCTTCACTTACACGGCGCCACCAAGCTGGTTAATACAACCACCAGCCCAACTTAAGGATCTTATTCCTTAGGCAGCCAACCAACCATGTTGGCTACCCCACGTACTATCCTTCTCGACGAAAGGATAGCGTTATTAAACGATAACGAGAAGTGTTCCTTCTCTAACGCTGACTGCCCAAGTCACCACTTGAACAACACCGCAAGGCCGGTTAACGCAACCACCTGTCAAACCTAGGGACCCCGCTCCATAGGGAACCAAGCAACGGTCACCGGCCAACCAGGTTGGCCACCCGATGCAACGACTCACGCAAACATAAAAAGCAATAAAGGACTGTGGGCACCAGACTGAAAAGACTTTCCATTTCATTGCTCATAAAGTATATTACAATTTACATGAAGTCCAAAAAGCAAAAGAAATACAAAAAGCTACAGGGACGGCGGACCACCCTGGCTGTCTCGGGACTCTCCTTCCAAATCTTCCTTACGTTACGCAGCGCGGTTTCTCTGATTTATAAACTCCACTGGGAAGTCAGGAATGATCAACCGCGCCACGCGCTACCCAATATTGAGCCCCTCCAACAGCCGGGCGTGCAGTGCGCCCCTGACCTCATGGGAGCTCATCCGAGTGGCCAACTCGTTCTCTGCGGCGACGGCTCGATTTGAAAGGAGTTTGTTGCTCGCTTTAAGTCGATCATCTTCCTCCTTCAAGAGAGCAGCCTCCGCCTTCAGCTCAACGTTCTCTTCCTTCAGCTTGGTATTATCTGTCTCCACGTCTGTCACAACAGCCTCAAGAGCGGCGGTTTGCTCTCGGAGCTCCCCTCCTGAGGCGGCTAGCTTGGCCTCTAGCCAGGCTATCTCAGCCTCCCGATTGCAATGATACGATCACGCTGCTCCATTTCTTGGGAGACAGCTGAGGCCAATCTTCTTGGTTGCACAGAACAAAAGTAAAGTGTGAGTTCATAAACACAAGGAAGAAAGAAATACAAGGGAGCCGTTGCAGAAGTCATACCTCATAAGTCTTCCTATAAAGCCTCAAGGGCCTGGACTTCAGGCCTGGTCTAGCTGGCGGTGGAATAGGAGATGACGAGCCAGGAGCACCCTCTTGCGCCAAGCACTCCGCTGCCTCATCCAAAATACGCTCCAAAAACTCATCACCATCAACAGCAGCGGCGGGTTCTTCAGAGGGCTCCTCTCTTGCAGCCACTGGAGCAGTCGTAACGGGCTTTTTCCTCTTGGATGCCTTTGAAGCAGCTGCTGGTGGATCAGCCCTCGTTGACGACTCCACAATATAAACGCGCGAACCCTCAGGCATGTCGCTGGCTCCTCCGTCGATTCCATCCAGGCAGCGCCTAGAACCACCTTCACCGCAGGCTGGGCCAAGATGACTCCTCCGGCCCCCACCAGCCTATCCACTCGAGAAGTACTGTCGGATCCGCCGCAGATCCCGGCAACCACAGGGTCAATCTGCGACGAGGATGAGGAGGGCGTAACAGTTACCCTCTCAGCAGCTTCCTCCGAGGGCCTTGGACGGATGATCACACCCCTTGAGTCTTCACGTCTCATCATCATAATCGGAGAATGCGGCTTTTGAATCGGTGATGGTGGCCCCCAGTTAGCCTTCATGGTCTCTGCCCAGGAGACCAAGAAGTCCCTCCTAAACTCGTCAGGGTTGAGCCGTATGGCCTTTGTCAACCATATATACGCGGCGCTCTCCGCCGGAGACGGCGTACCAAGGTACGCCTCTAGAACCTTGCCCCAACTCCTCGCAATGGGCCATTTCTTTCCCACTTTCACAAAGAAGAATCGGTTTTTCTAGTCCTTCAAAGAATCATAAATGGCCTTGTTTATTTTTATTCCCACACGGGGACCGAGTGAAATCCACTCTGCCCCCTGGGTCACTTTAAATATAACTTTAACGCCAGACATCCTAAATTTCTGGTCAAGCTTCCGAGAAAAAATACATAAAGTACAAATGTACCTCACCGCGTTGGCATTGAGCTGGGCGATGGGTACGCGTCGAGCCGCCACGATCGACTTCAGCTCCTCCGGCAAAGGTAGATGGAGGCCGCTCCTCAGATGGGCCTCGTAGACAGTAATGTATCCCTCCGGTGGGGAAAAAGCTTTATCATCCTCGCCCGGAACCCTCCAGGCCATCTCTTTGGGGATGTTGAACTCGACGTACAGAACTTTGACATCATTCTCCCTCAGAACGAATGAGAAATCGACCACGGAAGCCATGATCAGGAAAAGCTTTAGGGTTTCTTTGAAAGCACTTAGCTGAGAAATGAGAACGGAAAAGATGACGGTTTGAAGGCGTAACTGATCACAAAATATGGAGGAGAAACTTAAGCGTCAAGCATGCAAAGGACGCCATCAGTCCTGCCACGTGTCACCTCCCCACTTTACCCTGCAAAAGGACGGATCTCTGGCGCATTAATGACCAAGATCTCCGCCCAACGAAAGGGAGGCACATGTCGTACTCTGTCAGGCAAACTGGCTAGTAGCCACGCAAGATGCTCCCAGAATTGACGAAAACGGTCAACAATTCTGGTACTCCGGAATTGACCAGGACGGTCAACAATTTTGGTACTCCGGAATTGACCAAGACGGTCAACAATTCTGGTACTCCGGGATTGACTAGGATGGTCAACAATTTTGGCACTCCGGAATTGACCAAGATGATCGACAGTTTTGGTCAAACTCACCTTCACGTTCTTTGCGAATTCCACAAGATCCTCAAAGCAAGGAAAGGCATCCCATCATGAACATACTGGAGGCCAGAAATCTGGCCACCAGCATGGGGGGCTAGTGATGGGTACACCAGTAATAGGCTAGCCCAAAGAAAGGTCAACAGAAGCTCAAGAAGGCCAGTCAACCTTTTTAACGGCCCAGTGAGAAGACAGACCCAAGAATTGGAAAGCCAAGGACGGTCAACGTTGGCGTTGACCGTCTTGGCGGCCAACTTGCTTACAAACGGTCAACACAATGTTGACCGCCCTTGCGTAGCTTGATTAGGCCTTTAGAGGCTTTGCTATAGTGATGGGCCTATTCCATTCTGGCCCACAGCCCATCAGTTGCTCGCCAGCCACTCTCCCTTCGTTTTCCACGAAGGCGGCCAACACGTTGATGGTAAACTCAGACGTTGACCGTCTGCGCCTTACACATTGGGCCCAAATGACGCCTATCTACAGTATTGGGCCTGCTCCGTTTGGGCCCACCACTCATCAGGCGGCCAACCACAGCTTTTCAAGCGACTTTCACAGTCTTAATTTACACCAGAAAGGATACTAACAAGATTGGCGCTCTACAAAGAAGGAAAGCGCCAGATCTTTCCGATTCCTTACCAGCCAAGACACTCTAACGGTAACATGCTGAGGATGAAAGAAGCCCATTTGGAAAGTGGTTGGCAGCCTCACAAGGAAACAATCACGATCACATGGCGACCGGCATCTGCTCCAGAAGGCAAGCCTGACAGCAAATCAGGGAGACAATCGCTCCTTCCAAAGGGGGAGGATTGGCCTCTCAGCTACAAAAGAAACCCTTGGCCCACCATCAAGGGGATGCTCTCTTCGAGACTCACCATCGCAAAGGCTTTCACTAACGCTCTGATTGAGATTTTCTTTAAGGCCTGGATTGATTTACGCAACCTTGAACACTGCCAATTACCTACGCCTTCGAAAGGACGATCGAGTGCACACAGAAGCCTGCCTTCTCTGCCACCTTCATTCTCCCAAAACACAATAAGGCAACAAGCGAGCCCTCACGGCCGTTTACTGCCTTCCCACCTCCCAGATTCGAGAGGATCTCATGTCTCTCTTACATCTGGGTCAAACACTCTTTCCCTTCACTCTCTCTCAATTTCAGTTTCTTCATTTTTAAAGACTGTTTTACTGACCTGAGCGTCGAAGTATTTTCGGTGGGACAACTTTCCGCCGTTAACGCTGACCTCTTATTCGTTTTAGTGGTGTGCAGGATTCGTGCTAAGTGAACGGAGCCGGTTCAAACCATCCAGTAGAATCCGAAGATGTTCGAAGTCAAATCCAGATACGCATCACATAAAAAGAATTATAAACTATTATAGCAACTTATAAATAAATATTAACACTAAAATTAACATTCTTAAAATTTTTTTTAGGATTTTTGTTAATTACAGGAGAGTAAGCCCATGGTAGTGCAATGAGATATTTCTTCCTCGTTAATAGTTTTTGAATTCATAAGAGAGGTATTAGAAACGATAGTTCGAATTTGACATACAGATAACTGTTAGATTTAAAAGCTTATTTGAACAGCGATAAAATATGTGATAGACGATGTCAAGCACACGAACAGCACACACAAACAAGAAAGACGCAATTTTTACGTGGAAAACTTCCTATGAAACGAGGAAGAAAAATCACGGGACACAGAGTCCAAAATTTTCACTAATAGCAGTTGATCGGTTACACAAACCCCAAATCATGAAAAACAATATCAACTAATTGTGGACAGCCCGTACAAGAAGTATAAAGAATAAGAGAAGACATGGAACCCAGGAGACATTCTTCATGGTAGCAAGAATCTCGTACGTGGGATCACCGAAAATTGGAACTTGATTGAAAACCCGAACGGATGCTCAATTCTTCCTCTTCTTCTCTCTCTTTTCTCTCGTTTTTCTTCTTTGGAACGGCGTTGAAAATGATTTTCATAACCCTAAAAACAAAAGTCCCGCATTTTATATCACCTGCGCTCGCTCGAGCGGCTGTCGAGCGCGTGGCAAGCACCGACCACCGCTCGAGCGCCTAGCGAGCGCCCAGCGAGCGGCCCACATTCTGGAAAATCCGCTCGAGCGCCTCTCGAGCTCACGGCGAGTGGGGCATATTCTGGAAAATCCGCTCGAGCTCCTCTCGAGCGCCTGGCGAGCGGCGGACATACTGGAAAAACTGCTCAAGCGTCTAGCAAGCTCAATTTGATCTTTCTCCATGCGGTGAGGATATGGACCTCCACCCGCCTCATTAAATGGGTATGGACCCATACGGGAGTGACCCATAACCCAACAAACTTTCCCTCACGACTGTGTGGGGCCATACACTGTCATCCCGGCGATAGCATAGCAAGTTGCAAGCTTTCCCTTTTGTAAGGTCTTGGTCATCATATCTGATCCATTCTCCTCGGTCCCGATCTTTTCCAACACCAACGAACTCGTGTCAATAACATTCCGCACCCATTGATACCTCACATCAATGTGCTGTGATTTGGCGTGAAAAGATGAGTTCTTGCTAAAATGGATTGCACTTTGAATGTCACAAAACAACACATACCATTTCTGCTTGAGACCAAGTTCCCGAATGAATTTCTTCATCCATAGCATCTCCTTGCTTGCCTCCGTAATAGCAATGAATTTCGCTTCAGTAGTGGAGAGAGTAACACATTTCTACAATCTCGATTGCCAGGAAACAGCTCCTCCTGCAAACATAACTAAATATCCCGAAGTAGACTTCCGTGAGTCAATATCACCCGCCATATTTGTATCAGTATATCCAACCAGCAGGGCTCATTGCTTCCAAAGCACAAACACTATTTGAAAGTTCCTCGAAGATACTTCAGAATCCATTTTACCGCGGACCAATGCTCCTTACTAGGATTTGACAAGAATCGACTAACAACTCCCACAGCATAAGCTATATCCGGTCGCGTACACTCCATGGCATACATTAGGCTACCTACGGCTAAAGAATAAGGTACACCTTTCATGCGTGTCTTTTCATCTTCAGTAGGGGGACATTAACGAGTGCTTAGCTTGAAGTGATTGGCCAGCAGTGTGCTCATTGATTTTACCTTTTCCATGTTAAAACGTTGAAACGCTTTCTCCACGTAGCTCTCTTGTGACATCCATAGCTTCCTTAATTTGCGGTCGTAAAAAAATTTAATTTCTAAAATTTGCTTCGCTAGTCCCAAATCCTTTATAGCAAAGGATTTCCCAAGCTGTCGCTTTAGTTCCGTGATCCTAGAAGTATTACACCCAACAATCAGCACATCATCCACATAGAACAAAAGAACAACAAAATCATCCTCTGAGAAAGTCTGAACAAAAACACAATGATCCGAGGTAGTTTTCTGGTAGCCCTAATTGACCATGACAGATTCAAACTTCCTATACCATTGCCTTGGTGCTTGTTTTAAGCCATACAGACTCTTCTTGAGATGACACACTAAGTTCTCCTTCCCCTTGACAAGGAATCCCTCCGGTTGCTCCATATAGATTTCTTCTTCAAGGTCACAGTGAGAAAACGCTGTCCGCATATCCATCTGTTCTACCTCCAATTCAAGAACAGCAGCCAACCCGAGCACCACTCGAATGGAAGACATCTTTACCACTGGTGCAAAGATCTCATCAAACTCAATACCCTTTCGTTGATTGAAGCCATTCACAACCAGTCTTGCTTTATACCTCGGTTGTGAGCTATTTTCATCTGTCTACAATCTGAAGACCCACTTGTTCTTCAATGCTCTTCTTCCCTTCGGCAGCCTTATCAATTCAAATGTGTGATTTTCATGCAGCGATGCCATCTCTTCTTGCATAGCTTCCATCTACTCTGCCTTGTGTTCATCCTCCATAGCTTCCTCGAAGCATTCGGGCTCTCCTCCGTCTGTGAGTAACACATACTCCTCGGCTGACAGAAGAGTAGGGGGTCTTCGATATCTCGTGGATCGTCGGAGTGGAACAGGCTTAATAGGCTCTGCAGTGTCAGGAGGAATAGCCTCATCTTCATCACTCTCGGGCACTGCAGTCACGTGTTCTTCTTCATCTTCAGTATTGCTTTGACTTTCATTCTGCTGACGAACAGGTGTCGGTAGAAGATCTGAATCACGTACCTGACTGTCATCATTCTTGGAGACAAACTCTGAGTCTTTGCCGATATTCTCTATAGTCTCGTTCTCAACAAACACGACATCCCTAGATCGAACCAACTTTTTCTCAATTGGATCATACAGTTGATACCCAAACTCATCTTCCCCATAACCGAGAAATATGCACTGTCAGGTCTTTGACTCCAGCTTGGTCCTTTCATCTTTGGAAACGTGAACAAAAACCTTGCATCTGAATACGCGCAAGTGATCGTAGGATACATCTTTTCTGATCCATATCTTTTCAGGCACTTCACCGTTCAAGGTATCGTGTGATGACAAGTTGACGACATGAGCCATGACCCTCAAGGCTTCCCCCCAAAACGATCCAGGGAGTTTCGCCTCCGAAAGCACACATCGGACCCTCTCTATCAAAGTCCCATTCATCCATTCGGCTACCCCATTCAGTTGCGGTGTCTTCGACGGAGTCTTTTGATGACGAATTTCATGAGATCGACAATACTCATCAAAAGCTCCGATGTACTCCCCACCATTATCACTTCGGATATATTTCAGTTTCTTCCCCGTTTGTCTCTCAACCAAAGCATGAAAGTGCTTGAAGAACATAAGAGTTTGATCCTTCGATTTCAGCGGATACACCCACAATTTTCGAGAACAGTTATCAATAAATGTGATGAAGTAGAGTGCACCTCCAAGAGTCTTCACCTTGAATGGGCCACATATGTCGGAGTGGACCAATTCAAGAAGATCAGTCTTCCTTGCAGATGAATTGCCATTGAATGAGATCCGTCGTTGCTTTCCAACCATGCAATGAGAACAAGTTTTCAGCTGAGCTGTCTTTACACCCCGAAGATAATTTTTTTTTCACCAGATAGTTCAGGCCCTTCTCACCCATGTGACTCAACTGACGGTGCCACAAATCTGAAAGCTCCTCATCTCTAGCAACATGCACATCTCCAACTATAATCGAGGCTTACTACACATACAGATTGGAAACTTTCCTACCCTAAGCCACAACTAGAGACCCTCTAGTCAACTTCTATACTCCTGCGCAGAAGGTGCTGCAAAAGCCCTCATCATCGAGCTTGCCAGCCGAGATTAGATTCAGTCGAACATCCAGGACATATCTAACGTCCTTCAACAGCAACTTGGTTCCATTACTTGTGGTGAGACACACATCGCCATAGCCAGCAATACGAGATATAACTTCATTGCCCATTTTCAATACTCCAAAATCGCCAGGAGTGTATGATGTGAAGAACTCCTTTCGTGACGTGACATGAAGTGAAGTACCACTGTCTACCACCTAGCTTGTCTCAAGATCAGCTAGATTTACCACCTCATCCTCTTGGCACACCAGCCAAAGATCAATCCTGATAACAACAATAGTTCTTTCTTCCTCCCGAGTCTTGACAGTCTTTTTCTTACTACCTTCAGCATTCTCACGCTTCCATTTGTAGCAATACTTCTTGATGTGGCCCTTTTTGCCACAGTGATGGCACTCCAGGTTTTGATATTTGTATCGTGACTTGCTGCGTCCTTTGTCTCCTGATTTTTGGTAGCGACTTTTACTTCTTCCCCTGGATTCGGTCACCAGCACCTCAAAATGAGAAGACAATGATGTCCCTTGTGACCGTCTGGACTCGTTCATAAGCAAATAGGCAATAATTTCGTCCAACTTTAAGGTATCCTTGCCAAACAATAAAGTCGTGACGATGTGATCATAGGTGGCCAGTAGAGAGGCCAGTAGAACCAGTACCTTGTCCTCCTCGATTTTTTCATCAAGAGCAGACATCTGCGTCAATATCCGGTTAAATTCATCCAAGTGCTTCTCAAAACTTCCTCCTTCTGATAACCGTAAGCCATAAAACTACTTCTTCACGTGCAGTCTGGTTGTCAAAGATTTGGACTTGTAACGGCTCTCCAACTTCTCCCAGATCTCCGCCGAATCAGTTAGGCCAATAATTTTTTGAAGAGTGTTATCCGCCACGCACAACTTAATAGTGCAATTTATAAGATCTCTCTTGTCTTACCATTCATCGTCGGTCATTTTTTTAGGTTTTTCATCTTTCTTCTTTAACGCCTTCGCTGCCCCTTCTCTCGTCAGAATATTCTTCACCCTCTCTTACCAGAGAATGAAGTTCCCCTACCCGTTGAACTGCTCAATGCCAAACGATAGATTCTTTGATGACGAAGATTCCATCAATTCAAACAAGTCACAATACCCAATACGAACCAAAATCTCTGATACCACTTATTAGATTTAAAAGCTTGTTTGAACCGCGATAAAATACGTGATAGACAATGTCAAGCACACGAACAGCACACACAAACAAGAAAGACGTAATTTTTACGTGGAAAACTCCCTATGAAACGAGGGAGAAAAACCACGAGACACAGAGTCCGAAATTTTTACTAGTAGCAGTTGATCGGTTACACAAACCCCAAATCACAAAAAATAACATCAACTAATTGTGGACAGCCGTACAAGAAGTATAAAGAATAAGAGAAGAGATGGAACCCGAGAGACGTTCTTCACGGCAGCAAGAATCTCGTACGTGGGATCATCGAAAATTAGAACTTGATTGAAAACCCGAACGGAGACTCAATTCTTCATCTTCTTCTTCTTCTCTCTCTTTTCTCTCTTTTTTTTTTCTCTGGAACGGCGCTCAAAATGATTTTCATAACCCTAAAAACGAAAGTCCCGCATTTTATATCACCAGCGCCCGCTCGAGCGGCTGTCGAGCCCGCGGCGAGTGCCGGCCACAGCTCGAGCTCCTAGCGAGCGACCCACATTCTGGAAAATCCGTTCGAGCGTCTCTCGAGCTCACGGCGAGCGGGACACATTCTGGAAAATCCGCTCGAGCTCCTCTCGAGCGCCCGGCGAGCGGCGGACATACTGAAAAAACCGCTCGAGCGTTTGGCGAGCTCAATTTGATCTTTCTCCATGCGGTGAGGATATGGACCTCCACCCGCCTCATCAAGTGGGTATGGACCCACACGGAAGTAACCCATAACCCAACAAAAACAATAAAAACTTTTTCTATACATACAAAATATCGATTAGAGATGAAAATTTCGCATCTAAATGATCAACTTAGTAGTTTATACAATGAAAAACTTATATAGAATCCCATCATTGAAACTTCGAAACCACATCAACTACATTGGAAAGATTTGGCAAAAAAATCATAACAATATTATATAGTATCTAACATATATTATAACTTAATAGTCAACTGCATCTCAATTTCAAGACTATTGGATATACATTCAATT
>JAODPA010106815.1:0-20244 GCA_025585075.1 Nepenthes mirabilis
TGTTACCAAACGAGTTCGCCGGCTGGGGGCGGCAGGGTAGCTTTCTTGAAGGGAACTTGAGACAAACGGCCCCTCGACCAACCCTGCAACGCCTACCCTTCCCACCCACTCTATCTAGCATATAAGGGAGTGATCACGACGGAAGACGCCACCTACCAGACCGCCATGGCCGATATTTTGCTGCCGCACGGAGGTTTATCGAATGTTTCAGCTGGACAAGATCGTTGGCAGCTCGGCATTTCGACTGTTTCTGGAAGTTTCAGATCCATCTCTTTTACTACTCAGTTTCCAAACTTCTCTCTTCGGTATACGTTCTTTTCCCTCTTTTTTTTTTTTTTGAAAATTTTGCACTATTCTGCGGAGGATTAATTCAGATCAATTAAAGAATTGATTCGGATTTTGCTAAATGTAGCTTCGGGATTTTGCGGTTGCCTTGTTAAACTTACTTCTCGCGATGTTCCTACGGTTATTGCTATATTAATGTCAGTACAACTTGAATACTGAAGGAAAATGTCTATATAATTGAAACAATTTTATTTTATTTTTTGCATGGTTGGGCGGGGTTGGGGGGGGGGGGAATTTGTTTGCTGAAAGTTCGTTGTCAGATTTTGAACTGTCAAAAAAGAAAAAGAAACTGGGGTCGATTAAGCAACTCTTAGCTTCAACCGAAGTGTTAAATTGGGACTCGTTCAATTAGATGTCAACATTACATAATGGAGTACCATGAACTCTAAGTGGCGACTAGTGCTTAGGCGTCTTTCCTGAGTTGACATTTCTAGAGGAATTAGTATTGGAGTTAATGGAAAGATTTTAAAACTGAATCATGATGTTTCCTTAGCACTGTGTGCAAATCATCTTCAACTATCACCAGAGCTTGGGGGTAGGAAGAATAATTGGTGTGCAGCAGCAAACAGAGCCAAGTCTTCCATGCATCTTTCTCTTGTGCAGAAATGAAGAGATAGTATGGCTTGTTCTACCACGCTTGCTTCAACAAAACTATAAAACACAATAGTTTTTCTCTATGCTTGATGACCAACAAAAGTTCAAGCAAAAAACTGAACCAAGGCTAGCAATCTGATATTGGTTAGTAATCTACATTTCATATCATTCATCCATCTCTATCTCATATTGCAATCAAGCTGCCAAGAAATCAGCTATTATACCGTCTCCAACTTCATCGTTAATTGTTGAGATTGAAGGAGATAATATTGGCGGATTCTTTGTATCATTTTAAATGCGTGCATTAGGAGATTTCTCTTGTCAGAACGGATGTTATGGTAAACATATTTGAATTTCTTGAGGAATGCCGATTTCTATGAATCTCTTTTGTTCCTTGCTCTTCACATTTTGTTGACTGTCAGTGTGGAGCAACCATCTTAACATGGCTGATCATGTTTTCTTCTTTCACCTATAAACAAAATGACCTCTTCACACCCTGTTGTTGGATATGTTAATGGCATGGTCATAGAACTCACTTTCTTTCCTTCATTGAGTATTGACTGGCTTTGAAAACATGTTCACGAACCACGTTTGGCCTTGCATATTGAGTTTTTTGGCTCCAATTCCTTGATTCTTTATTATTTTACCTCTGAACTGCATTCTTCAGCTGTTCTTGTAGTATAGCTAATGACAAGTGTATCAATGCTAGTCTTTCTATTCCTTCCTGCCACTATCATCATGTTCATCATGGTTTATGACACATTTCTCATGGGGATCTTTGATAACTAAGACCTTTGTCCATTTTCAAGGACAAAAAAATTCTTATGCTTAGGTGAATTATAAAAGGTATTCCCCTACAAGCAGATAGTTTATTTCAACTTGACCATGCAGTATGAGATTTCTGTACAAGTTGCAGCAACGCCAGTATGCTTGTAACTTATGTGTTTTATTCTCCAAAGAGTCCCCTTCCCTCCTTTGTCTTCCTCTTGTAAACCGATCCCTGTTTGGAAGTGGATTTGACTAATTTGTCAATGATAGGTAATCATTTTGAATGACTTAAAAGTATTTTATTACCACTTTTTTTCTGTGCTTATATAAATGTGGTCACGTTTGAACATGAAATGTGGTGATGTGACTTCATAGAAACCTTGTGCCTTTGTACATCACTAGATTTTATAATTTCATAGGTATAGATTTTATTTACATATACATACATATACACGCACACACGCACACACGCACGCACATATATACGCGTACACACACACACACATATACGCACACATATATACACGTATACATATGTATGCATATATATGTATATACGTGTAGTAAACATACATATATATGTATATATGTGTGTGAACGCTGGGAAAAAAATAATATTAATTTTTGCACCCAAAATTTCACATACTTCATTAGTTGGTTATGTAAAGTCTATATTTATTTTATATTTTGGATCCTTATTGATTGTTGTTATTGTGCCTATTTTTTCCCCTGTTGTCCAATTTTTCATCATAACCATCTAGAATATTGAAAGCATTATGTGACAATTTTTTTTCTTGGAATCAGATGGAGCATAGACTTTTCCGTGTTTTGTTTTTCTTTCGTCTCTGTGAAAAATCAGTGTACTTACAAGATCATCAAAATGTGGCATACCATGTATTTACTGTCAGAGAAGATGTGCATATTGATCTGAATCTGTCAGACATGATGATCTGTCATGAAAAGAGATTGTGACAGAGGACAATGAACAGAAATTGCTACCATGAAGAATCACTTTTTGGTGGATGCAATAGAATTTTCAAAGATACTGTTGACAGTCATGATGCCAGTAATCTGGAATATCTCATCACATGTTGTTGAAGGACTATGTGTGGAATACTCTTAACTATGAACAATAAAAAAAGGCTAAGCGGTACTGAGTGGGGTTAGCTATACAATGCCTTTCCCTCCTGTTTGATTTATAGCCATGTCCTTGGAAGTGGCAGTCTGACTATGAAGATTCAGCAATTAAATAACATAAACCAAACCCAACTAATCATTTTCCCTCTACACAGGGTTTGCCGCATAGATTTGTTGCTTCCTATCTGTTCTTTTGTGGATCATATTCTCTACTAGCTCTAAATATCCAAAACCAAGCCCAGTAGTTTCTTTCATACTCTTTTTTTGTTTCCTCTTTTGCAATGAGTCTCGTCCAAATCTTACATCTCCTCATAGGCAAGCTTGATGATCTTCGTTACACACGGCTAAACTATTTCAAAAAGCATTTCATGCATTTTGTCTAGAATTAGTGTCATGATGACATTCTCTCATATAGAATCATAAATTTTTATCTCTCCTTGTATGACCACCTATTCATCTCAACATTTTGATCTCTACCGCAGACATTTATTGAACATGCTGGTGCTCAATCGCCTGTCACCTGGCTTCATACAACATGACTAGCCTAATAGCCATCTTCTAATTTTGTCATTTAATTTAGAGTGGTACTATGCAATTTCCAGGATCGTCATAGCTCTTTTGTACTTCGCCAACCTTTTTTGATCTTATGAATAATATCCAAATTGATTACCCTATCTTTTTGAATTGTCAACTCCATATCTTTAAAGTAATCCCTCTTTGGTGGACTTTCATTTCCATTTACACCTTCCCATCATTTGCCACTCCGTTGTTACTAAAAATGTATTTTGTGTATTCAGTCTCTATTCTACTATTTTTAACACCTTTCAGTTTGAAAATTTTCCTTAAATTTTCCAACTCAGCATTAATGCCATCCACCAAAACTATTTCATTTACTAAAAGCATGTATCAATAATGATCATCTTGAATGTGCCTGTTGGGTTCACCCATAGCCAACACAAGTGGACAAGGCCTTAAAGATGATCCTTGGTGCATGCCAATTATAATTAGAAACACCTTAGTCTCCCCTGCTTGTGTCCTTCTTAAACTAGTCACTACACTGTTTTTTGCATGTCTTTTTTGACTAGGATTTATGCTGTGAAAACTTCTTTTTTCTCTGAAATTTGTCATAATACTCCTCTAGGTCTAAGTCGATAAACCCGACATGAAGGTTATTCTGTCTTTTTTTTAATTGCTCCATTAGATTCCTTGAAATAGTTAGCTTCCTAATTAAACTTACCTTCCATAAAAAAGTCATAGTCAGACAATTTAACAAGGAAAACTGCACATCCTAGTAGCATAAATCTATGGTAGTTATATCCTATTCTTACATTCACATTCTTGCCAAACTGTAGCAACATATCTCTATGGTGATTGCCACAAAAATTGCATAAAATCCTGTAATCCAAATAGTAGAGGGAACAGATGGTATAGGTTCCTTGGAGACAGGGAGAGCAAAAATTTTTCCCACCTTAGCCTATACCAAAAATCCAGACCATCGTTTGGAGCTGCACCAAACTGAGATATACTTGATTGGAGTGGTATGGTCCAGTGCAATGACTTTTATTGGTCATTTTGCAAAATGCAAAAACTGTTTGCTTGCTTGTTATTTGATAGTGCTGAGCAAAGTGAATTTAAAATTTTATAACATCTTTACTAACTGACTAATGACTTTATTTTGTAAATGGTTTGTGCTCCATGGTCAAAAAGAGGAATTCCAGCACAGTCAGGCAAGAAATGCATTTCTTCATTGGGCTATATGTATACTTGATCCATCCGACCTTTTTTTTATTTTCTTTTGAGTGTCGCCACCACCTATACATAACTGCACCACCTATACATGACTATGGACAATTAAAAGTACAATCTGAGATAGAATGCATCCTAGAGTGGCAAATGGCTGTTATTGCCTGGTTGGGTTCAGGTCAGGTTGAGTGGGATTGTGTCATTTACCCTCGGTTCAATCTGATCAGGTTTGAGATAAATTGAAACTAAAACCCCCTTTCTTAGAAAGGAAGTTTCTGCCTCCGGTCTAATTTGACCAGTGTATAAATTGGATTGGAAACTTTCTTACTTGTTTGGTCATTTCATCAAGTGTGTTCTCAAGTCCATGCCATCACAGTTCAGGGCAGGTTGGTTCTGTTTTGCAGAAGTTCTGGTCATAGTGAGACTTGTTGGGTGGGCTTTGGCTATTTGGGTGGAGAGGGCAGGCATGTGTCAGATTTTTGCCAAATCTAATCTGATATGGTACCTATGCAACTGAATTATCCGTGAATATGTAGATTTATTTTGGAGGAAAGGAACAAGATAGATGACAATCTGAATTCAGTGAAGTTTTAGCTTAGGTGGGGGAATATCTAACATCTGGGGTGATGGATTAATTGTTGTGCATGTTTTGCTGAATTGCTGGATGAAATAGATTGACCTTCAGAGTCTTCATTTTCACAACATTAGGTACTGAGCAACGATCTTCACCATACCTGCTGTTCATTACTTACATAATGAGGATATTTGCGTTTTGTGGTATCTTAGAAGTCACTGTATTAAACTTGTGGCAGCCTTTAGAAATTGTGAAAATTTCTTAATTCTAGGTGTTGAACTATAGGTTTGCTACGAAGGAATCTTTCTTGGTCTTATTGTCTGATAGATGATGTTGGTTCAAGTTGGTTGGGCAAATTGTAAATCGCCCTGAGCCAAGAACCACTCCAATATAATAGGCTCTGAAGTTTGAAATGGGTAACCAAACAAAAGCTATAGAGTTGAATTGATTAAGCTCAAAGAGGCATCATTAGGTTGGCGTTCTTGATTCACTAGATCACTTGGCCTCTCTACAAAATAGTACTACAATAGCTCGAATGATATGCTGTTACTCTACAACGCCAGATTGGCTTACTTTGGAGTTCTTTTATTGCATCACATGTTTTGAACAAAGCCATAGTATTGTTGTAAAGATGTTCCCTTTAGGAATTTACTCACATTGTCAGATACTCAGAGGCCTGTGAGCCTGGGCTTTTAAGAACAGCAGCTGTGAGATCACAAAGCAGCTTGGAGCTAATGAACATCGATATTTCATTAAGTCCCAGAGTAAATTCTGTTAAGCCCTCAAAAACAATGGCTATTACAGACCAAGCAACCGCTCTTGTACAAGCTGGTGTACCTGTTATCAGGCTGGCTGCAGGAGAACCTGACTTCGATACTCCAACTGTGATAGCTGAGGTCTCCATTTATATGCTTCTGTATTTCTTGTGTATTTATTAACATATTTCTATGTTCTTACATTGTTCAGTTCTTAATTTTTGATGCCTTCGGACATATAGGCTGGAATAAATGCAATCCGTGAAGGTTACACAAGATATACCCCAAATGCTGGTACCATGGAACTCCGTACATCAATCTGTTGTAAACTGGAAGGTCAGCTCTGAGTCCAAAGCTAAATAGTTCTATTTAGAAAAACAATTTGCCTTCCTTTTGCACGCTTGAGATAGAGGCCTTAAGGGTTATGTTTTGTGGCAGATGAGAACGGAATCTCATATTCACCTGATCAGATTTTGGTCAGTAATGGAGCAAAGCAATCTCTCCTTCAAGCAGTGCTTGCAGTTTGTTCGCCGGGGGATGAGGTGAAGTAGTTATACATGCACTGTCCATTGCTATGTTTACTATTAAAGCAAGATTTAAGATCTCTAACTCCATGAATTGGTTGGATGATTAGATATACATGAATCCCCATAGTGACGTGTCTCAACTAGGAAGTTCATTATCTTGTTAAACAAGGTCATTGGACAATGACATGGTGTCTGGCTTTCTTATTGGTTGTTCACTTTCATGGATCAAGTATGATAGGCTATTTCAACTGTGTGATATTAATTTTATCTAATATTGGACTGAAAGATAATTTTTGATATTTGGTTCTCCAGTCTTGACCAGATACATGATATCATGGCATCAGCAAGGCTCCCATCCTTCTTCTTTTAGATGAACTCATAATTATTAATGTAAGATTGGTGGCCCTGCTTTCTTTATATTAGAAACTTATTATTTGAATGACATTCATGATCTAAATGCTTAACTCACTCCTCCATATTCAGAGGATTCTAGGTGGTCTTTGCCAATGTTCTCAATTAAATCAACTGAAGCTGACTTTCTTTAGCTTATAAAAGTCCCATGCTAGCACGGTATTAAATCTCAGTTGCAATTAAGGTAACACTGTTCCAGAAGCATGCCATCATGGACATTCCATAACAATTCACAGCTATTGCGCTGGCCGAAAAAGTTTCTCTCCAGTACCCCTATACTGGTACTGCGTAGGGGTAAATTCTAGTTTCATTCTCTTTGAATCTGTTGGACAACTAGTTAAATCTCTCAGTAAAAATCCTACATGGTAGTCATAACAGGGTGCAATAGACAAAACTATTGTATGACAACCTTAGAAGCATCAACACTTCTCATAGGCTAGCTGTCGATGTGGATATTTTAGTGGTTATGGACATATCTATTTGTAATTTTTAGATAATTGGGGTTTTTATTGTAAATTAAAGAAAATTTGAGCCATTAGGTTATCTAGAAATAATTAAAAACCTAAGCCTTGTTGTCTTATTTTTTTTTACATTATGTGAGGTAGATACAGCAGAACCCCTTTATATGGCTCATGTGAATACTAGTTTTTTCTGTGATTTTTTGGTTGATAAAACAAGAAATATGTATTTTTATTGATAATTTAATATAAAGTAGTATTATTGATATTTCGTTAATGTGTCCCTAGCATATTGTGTTCTCATGTTTGGAAAAATAATATTTCGATATATCTGTGTCATGTCTTGTGTCAGCGTCCATGCTTTTTAGATAACAAACATAATGGATGTTATGCCAGTGAATGAGTAACCAATTATGAATGTAGCAGTCTTTTGAAAACATTAAGCAACAATTTTATGTGATGGTAGTGGCTGTTTTGTAATTCCATGCGTTCCGGTCATTTGTTGGTATGAGTTTATGACTGACATCCTTGACCTTGTGCAAATGAAATTAAAAGCATATGAAAAAGTGATTGTTATTTTTTCAAACTGTCAATTTGAGATATATGTTGATGTAGGGAAGGGGAAAAAGTAGGGGAGGGGAAGGAGATCAGAAGGAAGAGACAGAGGGAGAATAGAGATCAATGAGAAGGGTAGAGACCAGAAAAAGAGGAGAACAAGATTGAGAGGAGAAGGAAAACACAATCACTCAAATTTATTCAATTTATCAACTCTGCTCAAATAATAGAGTTTAGGATTCTTATATAGAGAAATTCTNATACAAATAAAATAAAATCAAAATCTTTCAAATAAAATAAAATTAAGAGAAATAAAAGCAAATTTCTTCTAATTTGAAATATTTTTTATGTCTGCATCACATGTGCTTGATGCAATGCAGTGTTTTCAAATTCATGTTCTGATATCTCTTCCACACTTGATTCCGTGAGGATTTATAAGCTAATTGTGGTTAGAGAAAAAGAAGATGTAGGTATAGAAAAACTTGCAGTAATAAAATCAAAAAATGATTTGAAATTACTTTTACTTTTAGGGGATATTTTACTAAATAGAGCGAAATGGCAATAACTATTTAATATAGCCAACCACACCTAATGATACATAAGGCTTTATTGTTGTCATTTGTGCAGTATCTCTTCCACGTCCACAAGAGTATCCTTTAGGGTGGCACTACAATTTGACCTCTCATCCCTTTGCAATTATTTTCCATCCTCAATTTTTTTGTGTGCAAAATGTAATGAATTATTTGCATTTCTGGTATAAGTAGAGGCTTTTCTTAATATATATTTTTAAAATTTTTTTCCTCCTGCGAAGAGGGTTTTGACTTATTGTTTAGCTTTTCATTTCCAGGTCATAATTCCAGCTCCTTATTATGTGAGTTACCCAGAAATGGCAAGGCTGGCTGATGCAATTCCTGTAATTCTTCCAACTCTTATATCAGATAACTTCCTCTTGGACCCAAATCTTCTTGAATCCAAGATCAATGAAAAGTCAAGGCTACTGATTTTGTGCTCACCCTCCAACCCTACTGGGTCAGTTTACCCTAAGAAACTTCTTCAAGAGATTGCTAAAATTGTAGCAAAGCATCCCAGGCTTCTGGTAGCATCTTTCTACTAGTCTAACCTTTTTAGATGAATACATGTTTATATATTGTAATATAAATTGTCTTCGTTATTTTCTATTCAGGTGCTGTCTGATGAGATCTACGAACACATTATTTATGCACCAGCAACTCATACGAGCTTTGCATCTTTGCCAGGCATGTGGGAGAGGACATTGACTGTCAATGGGTTCTCCAAAGTAACTCCTAAATAAAACTTTTATTCCTGGTGTTCATTAGTAGTGTTCTATTCATCAATGACTTTTGGGGATTGCATTCTTATAGGCCTTTGCAATGACTGGTTGGCGACTTGGATATCTAGCTGGTCCCAAGCACTTTGTCACAGCATGTGGAAAGATCCAGAGCCAGGTAACCAAACTAAAACCTTGAAAGCCAAAACTATCCTTTGGGAGGATTTACCCTGAAACTTAATAGAAGAAAGTTTATGATAATGGGGCTGAATGTGGCTACATTGGCCACATGAATAGCTTGTAGGAACAAATATAGAAGGGGAATGAGATACATGAGAGAATGATCTAGGCATTGTCTCAGAAGAAACAGTACAAGATTTTCTAACTTGACATCCAGACTTCTTAGATGCCCTCCTTGGATTCGCATGAGATGTTTTCATCTTCTGATCACTCTTACTTACCTAGTTCCTCGCATTCAAATTATAGCTAAATTTACTGAATTTCAGCAGAGTATGGTGAGGATGGATCGATCTAAAGAGGGTAGAAGATTTAGGTGCTTTCCCTGGCCTAATAGGGTGGTGACTCCGCTGATACAGTTTGAGTGAATGTGCCCTTCCTTATCACATTCAATGCATGTGAGAGCAACCATTTCTATGGAGAGGCCCTTTTTTGTGTGACTATTTGATTAACTCTTAGGAGGAGGAGCTTGCCTGGGCTTCTTTTCTTAATTAATCGAAGTGCCCATGTCTTTTTCTATACTACTCTTGGAAGCATGTACAAAAGACGGTTTTGCTGGGTGGGTCACTTGAGAGTTGGCTTTTGAAAACCAAGCCCTTTGTTAAATCTTTGTTACTGGCTACCTTGTTAAGACAAACCATTTGGTAAATCTTTTTCATACTCTCCATGAACATGAGCAACCGGGCATCAGAATTTTCAAGTTCAATTTCAAAATTTTTTATTATGTCACTAAGAATAAGATTTTCATCATATATGATTTTTAAGACCTCTTTCTATTTGGATAAACAATTTTTCAAAATTTTCTTTTCGCACTCTAATTCTTCAACTCCCTTTGAAAGAGTTTTAATGATTCGTGTGGTTACTATGCTATAATGGTGTAATTTGTTAAATATTTATTGCAAATTATCCAAACCATTTTCTGATTTAGAGTGTGATTGATTAGAATCATCGGACTCTTCATCATTCCTAAGGCAAGCTCATATCACTCTCAACACGGGACATAAAAGCCATTTAATTGAAGCGCTTTTTAGAAACAAAAGCCTTACCATCCCTCTCATTGGCCTCCTCATTAGAAAGGGTGATACATAAGATTTTGTCATTGTTATGTTTAAAGTTAGAATATTCAATCGTAATGTGTCTAATCCAAACCCTTGGCATTCATCACATTGAATGTCTTTAGATTTTTTGTCATTAGACAAATATTAGGACTATGCAGTATCTTTTCATTCAAAACTTCAAAATATGCATTAATTCATAGAGAGAAGAGAATATACCAGCAGTTTAGGAAAACCTTTAAAGCTTTTAATTGACGAAAATCATATAGGACTTACAGTACACATGACGTATAGTAGACAGAGGTTACACACGATAGACCTCACAACACTCGAAAGGAAATAGAATACAAAACACACGGTGGGAGATGGTAAATACAAGGATAAGGGTAGAGGGAAAGCTAAGGTATTTACAAGGGTTTACTTAGGGTTGAGGAGAGAAGGAGAAACTTCGTATTTGACTCTTTGTTCTACTCCTTTGGTTTCACTCCTCTGGTTTTCACTCTTCTGTTGAGAAATGAGGCTGAGGCGTCCTTATATAGCCATCTGGAATTCATTGGAGTCGTTGATCAAATCTTGGAGAATCAAAATGATGACGTTGCTTTAGTTGTTACGCGTCTCTTCAATTTATTTTACGTCTTGTCCTTGTTTATCAAGTGCTTTAGATCGTTTTGCATCAACTCATGCCTTTAGCATCGTTCGAGAAAGTCGCAAATCTTACTATTCATTAGTACGCTTTTACTATTCATGAATAGTGTTTTGCCGGCGTATTGTAGCAGTGATAGAATATGTTTTCGTAAGCATTTGGAGAGTGGAGATAAGTAGATAGGGATGTGATACCTACAAACAAAAGGTTAGCGGAAATTTTTTTTTTTTTAGAAACGAAGAGTACTGGTGAATGGAAGTATTTGAATATTATCCGCAGAGAAAATGGTATATTCTACGAAATTGAACATCTGATGTGGACCAAGGTCTTGAACGGTTGAGAAATCTCGTGACAGAATATTATAACGATAGAGATGCTTGGCTGTTGTGAAGATGAGCCAAGTTCTATTGTTGAGGGTATAACCAGATATCACAGAGTGTACTTCATTGGTAAGATCAAAAACTGTAACAGTAAGAAGATGGAGCCAATTTGTCTGTTTCTTAATCCAAATCGTAAGTTGTTGATGTTGTTCAAATTTTACAAGAGCAATAGTTGCTTTCTGAGTTGCATGAGATTGCCATTTAAATAATTGTAAATCCCAGCTGAAAACATCCGCAATATTCCAAACATCAGATGGTAATTGCATTGAAGTCGAAGCACCAGTTGTAAGGGAAATAACTTGAATATAGGGAGACCGGTTAAATTGATCACATAAGAAGTATAGTTCATCTGGTGGTAATAATACGTAATTATCCTGTCGAGGAGTCAAAGTATACTTTGATTGTGTAAATGGTACAAATTGTTGCCAGATATTTGTCGTTGATGAATAAGCCCATAAACCATCAGCTTCAAGAGCAACTAAACATCCGTCATTGGGAAATTTCTTCTGATCAAGTCCACATTCAAAGATAAGTCCATGTCCATAATCAAGAGCAGCTTTATATTGGACAAGTTGTAATTCTTCTATGATAGGAATAGATTGACAGGTTTGAAGAGTATGATTGATAATATAAAGGAAATCCAATTCAAGAGTGGCGATGGGTAAACATAGAAATAAGCTATTATTACAGGCTAAAATTCGAAGAAAGTGATCATGGATGAAATCGAGTGCAAAAGGATGAAGCACAACATTCGTTACAAGGACGAATTGCCATGTGGGACTATATTTACACTGGAGGAAATATCTTTCATCATCTTTTTCAAAAACATGATAAGAATGATGTTGGATAAATGAGGTGTTTGATAGAAATTGGAGACAAGATTTTGATATAGAAGCAAATTTGAGAAGAGTTCTGACAGGAAGTCAAGAAAATAATTCATACAAGTGGTCATAAGTAAAAAGAAGAGAAGACGACTTAAACTCAAGTGGAGGTGTCATGCTTACCCTGTAAAAATTCTCTTGTTAAGAAATCGGGTAAAGAGTTCGAAGTTCATTTGATAAATTCAATATCAAAATCAAATACAGATAAAATTGCTTGCCATCGAACAAATATTTGTTTAGAGACCAAGTTTTTAACATCCTTTTGTAATACATCTTTTGTACCTTTGCAATCAATTCGTAATAAAAACTTTTTATTGTATAAATCATCTTGAAATTTTGAGATGCATAAAACGATGGATAAAATTTTCTTTTTGATGGTAGAATAATTCTTTTGTGGTCCTAACCAGATACATATGTGAAATCGAACAATTTGAGGTTGGGTTGTTGCTAATTTTTGTTTTAGTATACCGCCATAACCTAAGTCAGAAGCATCCGTTTTGATAATAAGTAATGCTTGAGGATGTGGGATACCTAAATATGGTAAATACTGAACTTGTTGTTTTAATTGTTTAACAACATCAGTGTATTCATCAGTCCAAGCAGGAGGATTCTTTTGAAGACGTTGATATAGTGGTTTACATATCTTAATTTTGGTATGAATTCTGCAATATAATTTAAACAACCTAGAAATCTTTGTAATTGAGTTTTATTTTTGATCTCAGTAGGAATTTTATTAGCAAATTCAATTGATCTTTGAATAGGTGTTATTGAGTGTTGATAAATATCAAAGCCTACAAATCTTATCTTTGTTTGAAATAATTTAATTTTTGGCAAGGATACAACTAATCCATTTTGTTTAATAATAGTTAAAAATTGATAAAGATGTTTAAAATGTTGATCGATAGAAGTAGAAAATACAAGTACATCATCGATGTAGACAATAATGAATTGCGTATACGGATTAAATATTTGATTCATTATATTTTGAAATTCATAGGGAGCATTTTTTAATCCAATAGGCATCATGTTCCATACGTAATGACCAAAAGGTACTGTAAATGCTATCTTATATCGATCTTTTTCTTGAACTGCTGGTATATTCTCTTCTCTTTCTGAATTAATGCATATTTTGAGAATTTTTACAGGGCAAGCATGACACCTCCGCTTGAGTTTAAGTCGTCTTCTCTTCTTTTTACTTATGACCACTTGTATGAATTATTTTCTTGACTTCCTGTCAAAACTCTTCTTAAATTTGCTTCTATATCAAAATCTTGTCTCCAATTTCTATCAAACATCTCATTTATCCAACATCATTCTTTTCATGCTTTTGAAAAAGATGATGAAAGATATTTCCTCTAACGTAAATATAGTCCCACATGGCAATTCGTCCTTTTAGTGAATGTTGTGCTTCATCCTTTTGCACTCGATTTCATCCATGATTACTTTCTTCGAATTTTAGCCTGTAATAATGGCTTATTTCTATGTTTACCCATCGCCACTCTTGAACCGGATTTCCTTTATATCATCAATCCTGCTCTTCAAACCTGTCAATCTATTTCTATCATAGAAGAATTATAGCAACTTGTCCAATATAAAGCTGCTCCTGATTATGGACATGAACTTATCTTTGAATGTGGATTTGATCAGAAGAAATTTTCCAATGACGGATGTCTATTTGCTCTTGAAGCTGATGGTTTATGGGCTTATTCATCAACGACAAATATCTGGCAACAATTTGTACCATTTACACAATCAAAGTATACTTTGACTTATCGACAGGATAATTACGTATTATTACCACCAGATGAACTATACTTCTTATGTGATCAATTTAACCGGTCTCCCTATATTCAAGTTATTTCCCTTACAACTGGTGCTTCGACTTCAATGCAATTACTATCTGATGCTTGCAATACTGCGGATGTTTTTAGTTGGGATTTACAATTATTTAAATGGCAAGCTCATACAACTCAGAAAGCAACTATTGCTTTTGTCAAATTTGAACAACGTCAACAACTTACGATTTGGATCAAGAAACAGACAAATTGGATCCATCTTCTTACTGTTATAGTTTTTGATGTTACCAATGAAGTACGTTCTGTGATATCTGGTTATACCATCAGCAATGAAACTTGGCTCATCTTTACAACAGCCAAGCATCTCTATCGTTATAATATTCTGGCACGATATTTCTCAACCGTTCAAGACCTTGGTTCACATTAGATGTTCGATTTCGTAGAGTATACCATTTTCTCTGCGGATAATATTCAAATACTTCCATTCACTAGTACTCTTCACTTCTAAAAAAAAAAAAAGTTTTCCACTAACCTTTTGTTTGCAGGTATCACATCCCTATCTACTTATTTTCATTCTTCAAATGCTTACGAAGACATATTCTATCACTGCTACAGTACCCCGGCAAAACACTATTCATGTATAGTAAAAGCGTACTAATAAATAGTAAGATTTGCGACTTTCTTGAACAATGCTAAAGGCATGAGTTGATGCAAAACGACCTAAAGCACTTGATAAAGAAGGACAAGATGTAAAACAAATTGAAGAGACGCGTAACAACTAAAGCAACGTCATCATTTTGATTCTCCAAGATTTGATCAACAGCTCCAATGAATTCCAGACGGCTATCTAAGGACGCCTCAGCCTCATTTCTCAGCAGAAGAGTGAAAACCAGAGGAGTGAAACCAAAGGAGTAAAACAAAGAGTCAAATACGAAGTTTCTCCATCTCTCCTCAACCCTAAGTAAACCCTTGTAAATACCTTAGCTTTCCTTCTACCCTTATCCTTGTATTTACCATCTCCCATCGTGTGTTTTGTATTCTATTTCCTTTCGAGTGTTGTAAGGTCTATCGTGTATAACCTCTGTCTACTGTACGTCGTGTGTACTGTAAGTCCTGTATAATTTTCGTCAATTAAAAGCTTTAAAGGTTTTCCTAAATTGCTAGTATATTCTCTTCTCTCTCTGAATTAATGCATATTTTGAAGTTTTGAATAAAAAGATCTTGTGTAGTCCTAATTGGATGGAATAGGTGATACTGTTCTCTTCGGACTTATTCTTATTTGATTTCTGCA
Source organism: Nepenthes mirabilis (assembly GCA_025585075.1). Lineage (NCBI taxonomy): Eukaryota > Viridiplantae > Streptophyta > Magnoliopsida > Caryophyllales > Nepenthaceae > Nepenthes > Nepenthes mirabilis. The sequence continues at coordinate 15,439 of JAODPA010106815.1, forward strand.
TTGCTTTTGCATAATCTATCTGCATACACGATTAATTCGTGTACATTTGCATCGAATCAGAACAACGTTGGTCAGCTTGTTTAATCGTTTATCAGCCCGTGATTATCAAAAGTGAAATTATGTTACAAGGATCTGTAGTTTTCTACTTCAAGAAATCTCTTCAGTCACCCAATACACACTCCTAAGCACTTATCATTCAATGTATAACGGGCTTGGATAGACATATACATATATAGTGGTGGAGGACAAAACAGGTTTTAAAACGACTAAAGTCTGGAAACTGCAAGCACATGTGGGCATTAAGCGTGAAACAGTAGACACTGGCACACGAGTGCGCTTTCAGGCATGTTCTGTTGTTTTCTTTGCATGAGTGTTATTTAGGTGTGCCTTGGGCGTGAGTAGTGCAAACTTTTGTTATAATTAAAGTTTGAGTGGTCTCCATGCTGGCCTTGGGTGTGAGCAATACAAACTTTCGCTATAATCTACACTCGTGGTCTTCATTCGTGGACTAGGCGTGCTCTAGACCAGCTGTAAAAATTGCCAACTTAAATATTTCTAATACAATAAGTTAAACAGTTTAAGAAGAGTTGTGAACATAGAGATGAACAGCAAAAGCAAGCTAGATTCTCCGGGCATTAGGTCACCAACTTTCTTAACTTTCCGGCACTAGCGGGCGTCAACCCCCATGTATGGTCTTAAGACTTTGTGGGACTTGTGTGTTTGGTAAATAGTCGCTCGGTCCTAGTCACGTCCACTAACAAAAGCAAAGAGATTAGAATGATTGAATAAGAACAAATACAATTGTATGATGAAAGATAAAAACATAGAAAGATGTACTAGTCACACTGACCTTCCATAAGTAATTCAAGGCTTCTCAATTTTTATAGATACAAGAACTATTGTTCTTTAAAAGAATTTGCAAACAAGTTGGGCAAGTAGAGCAGGATGCCATATGTGAACCTTTCAAAATATTTCCAAATCATATAATCAACAAATAACACTCATTCTACTTCTGCTCGGCCAAAGCTGCTAAACCCATGAATATTACTTTTATGAACTTTCCCATTGCAATAATCAACTTAATCACTAAAATCTCACGCCTAGAATTTAACTTTGACCTGACGAATGCCATGTGGGACACTTATTGATGGGTTCCAACTCAGATGAGCTGATAGCCCTGCTTTTCAGAGTCTCCTGAAAATTGCTAACTCATAAGGTTGTGAAATAACCACAAAATCCAGAAACAGTAAACAACTGGAGGGAAGACTCTACAGTTCATGAAGCTGATTTTGCTTAACCTTCTGGTAGTCCGTAAGGTTCTGAATGTATTAAAAGCCTTTTAACTCTGTTATTGTTCTGTTCCAGGCCACTTCAGGTGCTAGTAGTATATCTCAGAAAGCAGCAGTTGCAGCTTTGGGATTGGGGTATGCTGGTGGGGAAGCGGTTTCTAGCATGGTCAAGGCATTTAGGGAGCGGCGTGATTACTTGGTTAAAAGTTTTAGAGAATTGGAAGGTGTCAAGATATCAGATCCCCAGGTGCATGTTTTACATTTCTTTTTTCTGAAGGGCTTGCCTTCTGCTACAAGTGGGGTCCTGTTAGAGTCATTGTATTTTTTGTCCTCCATTTCGTTTTCCAACAATAAGGATTTTATCATGTCAATTTGGACAACTTAAATTATGATATCTTGTTAAAGTATGTTGGCTGATTTTATGATTATATCCATCCAAATTGTCATGACTAAATTCTATCTTTCACAAGCATTGCAGGTCATTAAAATGAGAAAACTCTAACAGTTCTCCTGTCGGCCCATGTTTCATGCCTTTTCATTCTTGTTGGGCTTTATTTACTATCACTAAAAAGTGCTGAAATTGCTAAGCGGTGAAATGAGAAGGAAAATTTAACCAAACTAAATCAAAGTAAGCCTTCTGCTGCTAAGTGGGTCGAGAGTTGAAAATTAACTGGTGCTGAAAATTGATAAACCATGTTTTGTAGTGCTGAAACTTTGGAAAATGTGGCAGATGTTTTATTTCACTTTTCATTAGTTCTAACATCACAAATGGCCGGATTGACGTGTTTTGTGATCCAAGAAAAGCTCTGGAATTCTACTATTAAAAGAAAGACATTTTCTATTATTTGTTTCTAATGGATTTTAAGATGGCTAATTGGGAAATAATATAGATGAACAAGAAAACCTAGTTGGGAAATGATGTAGATGAAGAATCAATGTTAAAGTAATGGTTGGGGTTATCATGTAGAATGAGGCTTACTGCTCGAGTAAGCGACGAAAAATGGTTACTACTAAGCACAACTGTATTTGTTCATTTGTTGGCACTGATTATCCGGAGCTGCTTGAGTTTTCTCATTTTAAAGTCCTCCCATATTCTCCAACGGTGAAGATTTCATCATAACAACTTGGATAGTTAGGATTATAAGATGGATCTATCATGATATTAGCCATCTAAGTTGTCATGATAAAATTCTTACGGTTAGAATTGTGAAGTATAAAAAATGAGAGGGTCCTATGAGACTCCTGAGAATCACTGCAGAAATAGGGTCGTTTAGTTACTGGGCGATTCCTTTATTTTTCCATTATTCCTTGCAGGGAGCTTTCTATCTCTTCCTTGATTTCAGCTTCTATTATGGGTCAAAAGCTGAAGGATTTGGCATAATAAATGACTCCGAGTCTTTATGTCGATATTTGCTGGACAAGGCTCAGGTAATTAAGTCATCTCTCAATTTTCTTTCGGTTTTGAGCATGGAATAAAATATCGGCCAACATTTATCTTATTATATGACCCTACTATTGATAACCCACGATACTGTAACGACATCATATGTTGCTGTATCGATAATATATCACGATAAATAGATTGATACACGATATATTGACCACAATTCCCCTCAATTTCATTTTGTTCTTACTTTGTTGAAAAAATCAAATACATATACTGCAGCAATAGATATCGATAGTAATATTTTCGTCCATGGGTTTGAGCATTAGTAGGATTCCATGAACCTTGCATTGGTCCTTGGAAAATTTGAAGGAAAGAAACTACTAAGAAAAAAAAGTAAAAATGTAAGAAAATGAAATAAAATATGTTATTTCTTCTGTTTAGATGTGAAGGAAAAATTACATAGAAAAAAATTTAATATTATAATAAAAGTATTTTATTTATTTGGTTGCTAAGGAAAAACAAAGAAAAATTATTACAAAACCATATTGTTGTGATTTCTTTAGCCTTTCATTACATATTNATAATAAAAGTATTTTATTTATTTGGTTGCTAAGGAAAAACAAAGAAAAATTATTACAAAACCATATTGTTGTGATTTCTTTAGCCTTTCATTACATATTTCTTTATAAACCAAACTTAATGTAATGTTTTTCTTTATATATATTTGTTTTCCTTCAAATTTTTATAGAACCAAACAGGCTTTCATTGTACCAAACATAGGAAAAATAGGAAACATTGTATCATTTGGGATGCCCTTTTTTCAGCCATAGCCGATACTTGAGAGTAAGGTTTTTGTCTATGAATGAGCACTGCTTATCGGAATCTTACATCGATGTGGTCGGTCTTTTTGAAATTGTAGGTTGCACTTGTCCCCGGAGACGCATTTGGGGATGACAACTGCATCCGAATCTCCTATGCCGCATCTCTTTCCACCCTTCAGGAAGCCATGGCAAGGATAAAGAATTCTGTCACACAACTCAAACATGCCTTGACAGTCTAATGGTATAAGGAAACCATGAACAGTAAGCTGTCATTCTTCTTTGTATTTTATGCTGTATTTATCCATGAAGCAATTGATACGCTACACGACCCGAGACATACTTCCTTGTTTTACATGTAGACTCTTTTTCCTTCTCTCTTCTCTAAAATGAATGCATAGAAGAGTAATATTTTATGAATCAATGAATAAATATAAATGAGACGTTATGGCATTAGAAATTCTGAGTATCTCTTATTCTTTTGTCTATTTTATGAACCATTTTTTTACGTGGTATTCCATCCATAAGTCTATTTGTAAGGTCCCACATTGGATTGGGGGAGGGGAACGAAGTGTCCTTATAAGGGCATGGACACCTCCCCCCTTGTAGACGCGTTTTGGGGGCGGCTTAGGCCGTCTGCCAGGAACAAAACCTTGAGGCCTGTAGGCTTGGAGATGTCGTGAAACTCTCCCAGGCTGCGGCCTGTAGGTTTGGAGACGCCGCGAAGTTCTCCCGTGCCAAAGCGGACAAAATCTACATGCGGATGCGCCGGGGACGTTACAAATGGTATCAGAGTCGGGATCCGGTCCAGTGTATTAGCGAGGACGCTGGGTCCCCAAGGGGGGTGGACTGTAAGGTCCCACATTGGATTGGGGGAGGGGAACAAAGTGTCCTTATAAAGGCATGGATACCTCCCTCCTTGTAGACGCGTTTTAGGGGCGGCTTAGGCCGTCTGCCAGGAATAAAACCGTAAGGCCTGTAGGTTTGGAGATGCCGTGAAACTCTCCCAGGCTGCGGCCTGTAGGTTTGGAGACGCCGCGAAGTTCTCCCGGGCGAAAGCGGACAATATCTACATGCGGATGCGCCGAGGACGTTACACTTTTTGCATAGGTTAGCCAGTACGAATGAATAAATATATAGAATACCATGTCATCAAAGGTCTCCTAAAACACGTCCCCTAAACATTCTTTTTTGTTGGGTAACGTTAGACACTTTTATATATCCATTTTTTATATATTTTATTCATCTATTTATTCTTATACAGATCAGTTAGTATAAATAGATAGATATTATATTACCTGTGGAATGTGTC
>JAODPA010106816.1:836-15583 GCA_025585075.1 Nepenthes mirabilis
AATTTAATAAATTTAAATTAATATCATAATTAGTGATTCCAAAATGCTTAAATATATGGTTATAATTAACTGTTTAAGTTATAAGATTAAAGTCATTACCATTGTAAGTATGACAAAACATAAAAAGGGAGGGCCATAACAGATTGTCCTTTAACGAAGTAAAAGATAGAACAAAGAAACTCACCCACTGGGAGAGATTTTTCTCCAAATGCAGCCTCCCGAGCCCGCAAAACCTCGAGAACAAGGCTCTCAGCTTCTTTGTCCCGGTTCAGGTTATATAGAGCGATGGCAAGATGTAACATTGGAAAGGTAATGGATGGATCATCAGGCCCGACGGTCTTCATAATAACACGCAAACTCATCCGAAGCAGGCGCTCAGCATCCCCGAAATTCTTCGAGTATGAATATGAGGTTGCAAGATTTATAAGGTGAGTAGCCAATCCGGGATGATCTTTTCCTTTATACTTTTCTGCAATCATCAAGCACTCCTCCAGTAGCTCTCGGCCTTCATCTTCTCTGCAAGAAATCAAGTCGAAACAGTCTCACCAACAAATCACACAAGCAGGCACACGCTTACGAGAGTGTTGTTGTGGTCTTTATAGTGGACCCGTTTACATACCTGTCCAATTGTTATGATTAAAAGTTGAAAAATGAGTGTTTGTAATTATATTAAGTAATTTTAATGACTATTTAATTTTCACCATTTATTTTCTAACTTTAATACAAGCTGTTGGGTAGACATGAGTGTCAGCCAACAGGAAAGACTATGACAAGGAAAGACTATAACAACTGTCCATCCACGCAACCACTACGGCAAACAAAAGAAAGGGAGAGGAAGAAAACAAAACTGGTTGGCTGTCTTTCACCGTAGGTAGCTGACTTGGGTAAGTCTCCATTTGTTTATCTGAAAATTACTTACTAAAAAATATTTTCCTCATTTTTTGGGGTTTGGCGCACATGGAAACACATTTTTCAAAATTTTCAATATTGGCACGTACATAAGAATAAGTCAACGCAAAACACTCACCTAGTCAAAAGAAAGCTTCAATTTTGAAACACTACACCTTTTAAAACGGAAAACCATAATTGGAAACTCATTCAAAAGTCACTAATGACAACCAACACCAATTAATAGAATTTTTTACCCGAGGATGATACCATTATGGGCCATGATGCCCCGACTTGTTGGTCACCACCAATGATGCCTTAGGGCGGTACCATCCATCATCGGACAGCACACTGGCCATTGTAAATCACCAACAAGTGTGTGATGCCTTGAATTGTCATCATCGGTCACCGACCATCAACATCACCAATCCTATTGCTAGTCATCATGTGGTGACATCTCTGGCTGCCATTGTTATTTACTGGCAGGTACACCTTGACAACTGGTCTAACTACCGCCACCTGTCCCCGGTCATTGATGTACTTGACCCTTGTCGCCGGTCACCAACCGACGAGGCCCCAGACCACTGCGTTTGGTTGCCGATCGGCTTGCCTTAAACCCATCCTGCAAGTTGCTGACAACATTTGGTAGCTGTCAACACCTCCAACTATGCTGTTAGTTACTATAACATCTAATTTTCTATTTTATATTAATGGCATTATAATTATTATATATTAGATTAATATAGAAAATAATTATATAATGAAAAATTTAAGACAAATTTAATTTGAAAAAATTAGGTCTAGTGCTTGATGGGCGTCTATTCTCACACTTGTGTGTTTTTGGTAGAAACTTTGCGCTTGAAAAGCGCCTATAGGACACTCGCGCATGATTTAGGTAGAATGTGGGTTCTTGAGGTACGCTTAATACAATGCTTATGTACGCATGTGGATGTAAGTGGCGCCTTATGCGCACTTATCTGGTGCTCGTGCACCAATTGAGTATAAAAGGGTCTACTGTCCACTTTTTTGTCATTTGCATGGAAAAAAGAGAGAAATAGAAGGGAAAAAGAGGAAGAAGAGAAGAGTAAAGGAGAAGGAAATACATTTTAGAGCCATTGTAAGTCAGATTTGCTAAATTTAAAGTTTAAAACAAGTATATTTAAGGTCACTATTTGGTCTATTTTTTTAATCCTTCAATTTTACTTACAATTTTGGTTTCAGTATACATGCATGTCACCATTTACACCCAATTTTGTAAATTCTGTTGGATACATGTATTTTTCATCGAATATTTTGAGATTTTTCTGAGTTTAATTAAGTATTTAAAATTCCGTTTGTTTTTACTGAATATTAGGATAATTTAAAAGACTATGTTGGTATAGTGAAGTATTGTAAAGAAAACCATGAAAATATTTGTGCATTAGCTTTATATGTGACTTTTATGCAAATACTTGATGATGATTCTATTTTATTATCTAATTTGAGTTTATACTTTTTTTCAAAGGGTAAACAACTTTGGTATATTTGTTATAAAATCATTTGTTTAATAAATAAAAACTATTGTAAGAAACTAATGGCGTATATTTAGGTATATTATAGTATATTAGGTGATTTAAACAATACACATATCATTCACAGGTAAAAAAAAGTGGCATTTAACTATGCCTATAAGGAATAATATGAAGATGGCCCACCTAAAGGTTTTGGATAATATTGTATTATCTTAATGTTATTAAGAATGAGTAACCCGTTCTTCCAAGTTGATTTTTTGATTAGTCAGTGTATAAGTTATTGATTATTGGTTTTTGAAATTGACCTATATTATATTTTATATTTTGATATATTTTCTTCTTTTATCTTTTGCAGGTTTCAATATAATTCTTTGGGTTGTACAATTTTATAGATGCATTATACATTAGGGAATTACAATGCTTTTGTATGATTTGAATGATAGTGTGTGTGTGTGTATATATATATAAATATTGAACTGATTGTATGAAATCATCATTTGAAACGATTTGAATGATAGTGTGTGTGTGTGTATATATATATAAACATTGAACTGATTGTATGAAATCATCATTTGAAACGTGTTTAACAAAAAATTTGATAATTCAAATTTTGCATGGGTTTTATGATTTTTTTGTATTTCCATCTATTTTACTAATAGATATTTATATATTATATACATATATGCTTGTTGAGCGTTAGACTTATTATTTGTAATTGTTTTTTAACTCTTCTAGAATAGGGAGGTGTGAACACTTGCAGGATTGGATGGAAAATCATCGAAGACTCTAGTTTAGTAGTATTTATAATTTTGAGAAAAGATTTGGGATTTCATGTTTTGGTTTTATGTATCCTTTGTGATACGTCCACGATTCAAGCTTCGAACAGATTCGGATCGAGTTGTTCGTTGGATTTCGGTTTCCGTCCTCTGAGTTTCGGATCCTGCACACCACAACTTCAAATAAGAGGTCAGATGATAGCGGGGTTTGTTCCCACTGAAAATATTCCGACATTTAAATCAGTAAATAGCTTTCTGAGAATAAAAGGTGGATGTAGAGAATGCAAAAATGAATGTTAGGAGTATATTTATGGATGTAGATGGATAGTGTACTCATAGAGAGAGTGGTTTTAAATGCTCGTATGGAACAATTTCTCTAAGTACTGAGCTTGTAGAGAGCTAGTAACAGAGAGGAGAGAGCGAGAGAGTTGGGATGCTCGAGAGTTTAGAAAGCTTCTGAGAGTGTGAGTTTGCCTGAGGGCGTTTAGTGGGCAAGGGAAATCATGACTATGGAGAGAGTTTCCATGGCTTTTTATAATCATGGCCCCGAGCTGCCTTCTTTGTGCAGCGAGGCTAGATGCCCACCTTCTGTGGGGGGATCGTCACCTTTCCTGCGTAGGTGTGAGAGCCATTCATGGCTGTAACAGTCAAGGAGGTAGATCTCCTTCCTTCTGCGCACGGTAACTGCTAGGGTTTCCTTACAGATTATGCAGATCCTCGTGTCTTTCTTCCGGGATGTGCTCTGATTCTTGGAGGTTACCGTTATAGGGGGTGATTGCCTTCTTTGGAGATGCGGGAAATCAGGGCAGACGACCGTTGTGGCCTGGAAAGGGACACGTGGACTGATTTAGGCATGGTCGCATTCATCTTGGGCATCTGCCGGTCTACTTGCTGCTCTTCCGATCAACGACAGCATTGACCGTCCTAAGTTGAAAAGGGCTGCTGTTGGTTTTGGGCCATTTCCTCTTTTATAGGCGAGCCTGCTATTGGCCTCCCTATCACTAGCCTCCCATGCTGGTGGCCTGGGATTCCGGTCTCTGATATGTTCACGATGGGACGCATCTGACTGTGTAACTTGTAGTAGTAAGTTTGATGAGGAAACTAATGGTGGCTCTTGGTCTTTGTGTGCGCTCTTTGCTCTGGATTCGTTGATCATTGACCGCAACGTCAAGATCCGGAGAATTGAGCCGGAAGGAGAGCGTTGACCGGATTCATTGACCGCGACGTCAAGATTCAGAGAACTCAGCCGGAAGGAGAGCGTTGACCGGATTCCTTGACCGTTATGCCAGAATCCGGAGAACTCAAATGGAAGGAGATCGTTGACCGGATTCATTAACTATCATGTCAGAATTCGGAGAATTATGCTGAAGAGAACATTGACTGGATTCGTTGATCGTCATGTTAGAGTCCGGAGAATTGGTGTGGATTGAATCGACACATTGTTTCATTATGTCGCCGGACAGGCAATCGAAAGGTCTGCAGAACCGCTTCAGTACTCTGCTATGTGTCGTCATGCAGCGAATTCGCAATCCCGGTAATTAATTCATCAAAAGATCTAATTCGACTGCGCCCTTTCAGAAAACAACACGTGTCCGTCATGATGGGTGCACCTTTTCGTTGAGCTGCCTTACTCCAACGGCTGTGAACTTTATAAAAACCGTTTGCCAATTCAAATTTCCCACGCCTTTCTTCTTAAAAATTCTAAGTCCTTGTGTCTTCCTCTGACTGTCGATCTCATGGCTCCCTTCGTTTGCGAAATTGCCTCAGTCATTACCATTGGTAAGGTGAGGGAATTGTACATTGAATTTAACATTCCTCCTTAGATTGTGTTTTCGATGCCCACGGGGTAGAACAGAGCTTGCTCTCCCCCCGATGGCGGCATTATTGTGTATGAGGCGCACCTGAGGAGTGAACTTTGCCTCCCGGTACTAGATGAGTTACTTCACTTTTTTACGGTATTTGACGTTCCTATAGCACGGCTTCACGCGAATGCCATGCGATATCTTTGTTCGTCATGTATTTTCCTCCGCCACCATTCACAGATGTTGACGGTAGAGGCCGTCAGGGTGGTGTTCCGGTTCACCCAGAGTGAAAACTGGATCTCCTTGTCTCACCGGGAGCTGCGTATCAGCAGTGCTATTTACGATTTTTTCAAGAACTGGAAGGATCGTTTCTTCTTTGTTTACGTTGCTGATAGCTTGCCATTGTCCCGAGATTGGGCAAGGTCCCTAATGGTCTCATCGGGAAACCAACGAAGGAAGAGGTGAAGGCAGCGGAGCCCATACTGCAGCTGGCAAGGGAGCATCTCTCTGAGTTCAGGAGGGACCACTTGGTTTCAAGACAGTAGGCCAAGAGAACTCGTTGGGGTCCTCCTTCGCCTGTTCAGAAGTTTAGACCTTCACCAGCGGTGTCATAGCGCAAGAGGAAGGCTAGCGCTATTACTATCGGCGAGGCTGACGCTCCCGTGACCGCTCAAGCTCCTAGCAGCCTAGGGAAGAAGAAAGCCGTTCCAGCTGAGCCTACTTCCTCATCTTCTACGGAGTCAGATTATTGAACGGCCAGGCGACTTGCTGGGACTGGGGAGCGCTTCAGGGTTGACGCTTCTATGGAGGACTTTAACGCCATCGTCCGAGTTGTTATAGGTGCTGCCATCGTTGAGTTATCGCTGCCGAGCGACTCAGCAGCGCCTGTTGCGCCAGTGGAGCCGCTACTTGAAGCTGTCGGGCTAGAGGAGCCAGCTGTGGAGCCGTCTGTTGAGCTAGGAGAGTCAGCCGCTGGAGCACTTGTTGAGGCGGTTGACATCTTTACAGAGCCTGCACAGGAGGCCGTTGCTCAAAGTCTCCTGGACATTGTGCCATTGGAGCCCGCCGGTGAAGCCACTGTGGAGCGGTCTCAGGAGAAGACTGCTCCAAGCTCCCCTCCAGCAGGTCCTGAGTCACGGGGCTGGTCAAGAAGGAAGCAACAAAGGGTCTTCGCGGTAACTTTTCGAAACTCTCCTTTTCTTCTTTCTTGGTCGTTGTTGCCTAACTCCTTTGCTTTCTTGCAGGAGGACAAGATTTTAGGCGCAGTGGGCAAGGGACTACATCAAAGGGATGCCGTAATCGGAGATTGTGATGAGGAGATCCTTGAGATGGAGGAGCAGATGGGCCGGTTCAGCGCCCAAGTCAAGAAGCTCCAGGAGGAGAAGGCCACCATCCAGTTTGAGTGGATAGTGCAATCCGCAAGATTGGAAGAGAGGGCTGTCGGGGCGGAGGCGATCACGAGTGAGCTCCGGGGAAGGATAGCCTCGTTAGAGAACGAGCTATCCATTCGACTGTGTCCTCAGGAGGTTACCGTGGCTCTGAGGGTCAGGCTTTGGGAAGGCGTTAGTATTCGTCGCCACATTGTCAAGGTCGAGGACCCTGATTTTCTTATTGGCTTCCTTGACCCCTCAAATCGTGCCGCCCAGAGGCATGAGGACCTGGTGGACTTTTCTCGGAGCGCCCTGGGGCCTCTCCCGCGTCCTTCTGGGAGCTCTGCTTCTTAGCTGTGATTTTTATACTTTTGTTCTTTGTTGCACTTAGTAAACAAAGCATTGTTATTGAAACACCGATTTTGTTGACGTATTGTGTTTTCTGACTTTGTCCTGCTTTCTCTTTAGTTGTTTATCCTTTGCACTGGCCGGCCAACTTAATGTACTCTGGTCGTGACACTAATTGTCGCAGCCCAGCTGCTCGAGGACGTGCATTTCGCTCTCAGATGGACCTAAGCCCTCGGGGAGACATTAGGGTGAGTCATAGTATCACGATATCTTCACATATGAGCATACTTTTCTTAACGAGTTTAGCTTTCGCATTGGGTGGCGCTGCCCATGTTTGACTCTAGGTTGCTAGCTTTTAGTTGGAGTACTTTGCCCCTAATTTGTTGATTGTTGCAGACTACTACGCCATCTTCTGCTGGAGGAGATTATCACGCGTGCCATTTAAGCCCCCTAAGGTTTGGTATTAGATTGCGAATGGGCCACTTGCGAAGCATTCATATGGGAGAAAGAAAAAGAAAGGAAAGAGAAACATGGAACAATGTAAATAAAAAAGAATTATTTTTTATTAATCATGATAAATGTTACAAGCATGCTCCACATCACACAAATGACTTACCTGGGTCTTCACTGGCAGTAGCGCTTTAAGTGGATTGCGTTCCACGTCCGCGGGACCAATTTGCCGTTGTGGGTTTGGAGCTTATATGCTCCATTCCGCAGGACGGCCGAGATTAGGAATGAGACTTCCTAATTCGGGAAAAGCTTGTTCCGATTGGCGATCTTATCTGTAGCCTTTATGCTTTGCAAGACCAGGTCTCCAATTTCGAATTGCCGCGCTTTTACTTTCTTATTATAATAGCAAGCGATGTGTTGTTGGTAGGTGGCTGTGCGCATCCTAGCCAAGTCACAAGCTTCCTCCAATAGATCTAGATGCTCCCTGATCTTTTGGGAGTTGCCAAGTGAATCGAATACTTCGATCCTGAGGCTTGGGAGCACAATCTCCACCGGTATTACGGCCTCAATCTCATAATAGAGGCTGAAGGGTGTCTTGCGAGTTGGTTCTTTAGGAGTCATCCGGTATGACCATGGCATGGAGGGCAATTCGTCGACACAGAAGCCCCATGCGGCCTCCAACTTGGTCTTTAGACCGTGGAACGGCGTACGGTTGGTGACTTTCACCTGTTCGTTCGTTTGAGGGTACGCTACCGAAGTGTAGACCAATTTGATATCCAGACTGGTGCAATATTTGGTGAAATATTTTTTCAAAAATTGGGTTCTGTTGTCAATCACAATGACATCGAGAATACCAAATCTGCTCACTATGTTCTGGCGGATGAATTCCAGGGCATTGTGCACTGTGACCATGGCTAGCATAATGGCTTCAACCCATTTGGTGAAGTACTTAACGTCCGTGATGATAAACTTCCTTTGCCCGGTTGTGAAGCCGAGAATATCGAGCCCCCATTGCGGGAAAGGCAAAGGAGCTAGGAGGGATCTCAGCTCCCCGGGCGGTTGGTGGTGAAGATTACCGTGGAGTTGGCAATTTTTGCACTTCTTTACGAACTCTAAGGCGTCCTTCCTCATTGTTGGCCAGTAATATCCCTGGCGTATGACTTTGAACGATAGGTTCTTGCCGCCAGTTTATGATTTGCATATCTCGAGGTGGACTTTACTTGAGGCATAGTCGGCCTCATCATGGGTAAGACATGGAGATACGGAGCCGAGTATCCTCGGCGATACAACCTTCCGTCGACAATGGTGTACCAGCCAGCCGTCTTTTTGACATGCTTAATCTTGTACGCGTTTTCTGACAGTGTTCCGTCCGCCAGATATCTCTAATACGGCATCATCCAGTTTTTGACGTTGGAAACTTGCATCGCTTCCTGTTCCTCTATGCTAGGGGTGTTCAAAACTTCCTTCATGTCCCTCACGTACTAATCAGGATTTTCGGCCACCACTACTCCAGTGAGTTGATCGGCCTTTCGGTTCTCAATTCTGGGGACGTGGACCAGGCTCAACTTATTAAATCTCCGGATCGTGTCATGTGCCTTAACCAGGTATCTTGCCAAGAGAGGATTGCATGCCTCGAAACTCCTGCTGATCTGGTTAATGACTAGTTCTGAGTCGCTATAAACGGTCAATTGCCTAGTTAAGTACTCTTTTGTTAGTCGCAGTCCGGCTAATAGGGTTTCATACTTAGCAACGTAATTGGTGGTCGAAAAATCGAGTTTAAGGGAGTATTTACCTCAAACCTGTCTGGAGTTCTTAGGACTATTCCGGCACTGCTACCTGAACTGGTAGACGAACCGTCAACATTGAGGATCCACTCTTGCTCCTTCGGGCAGTGGTCTGTGTCCTTAGCGTGATGCTCATCAATGATTGGGGTCGTGGTATCGACAATGAGGTCGGCTAAAGCTTGCCCCTTGATAGTTGGCCTGAGCCGGAATTTGATGTTATACTCTTCCAACTCGATGGCCTACTTGACCAATCGTCTGAAAACTTCAGGTTTCTGAAGGATGCTCTTCAACGGTTGGTCGGTTAGGACGACCACACGGTGAGGCTGGAAGGAAGGTCTTAACTTCCGAGCAGAGAAGACGAGTGCAAGAGCCAGCTTCTCAGCGTGTGGGTAGCATGTCTCTACCCTGGTCAACGTCTTGCTCACGTAGTAGACTGGTCGCTGCACGTCTAAGTCCTTGCGTATCAGAACGGAGCTAAGAGCCACTTCCAATACCGCCAGGTAGAGATATAGCTCTTTTCTGTCTTTTGGTGACATCAGCAATGGTGGACTGGCCAGGTATTGCTTCAACTCTTCGAAGGCAATTGGGTACTCTGCAGTCCACTGGAAGCAATTCGATCTCATCCCCCTCAAAGCCTTGAAGAAAAGCTGGTACTTGTCGCTTGACTTTGCCAAGAAGCGGGACAGGGCTGCTAGTCTGCCGGTCAGCCGCTAGACATCTTTGACGCTCCGTGGTGGAGATATGTTCGTGAGGGCCTGGATCTTCTCTGGGTTTACTTCGATACCTCGCTGAGAGATGATGAAACCCAGGAACTTTCCTGAGGATACTCCGAAGACGCACTTCGATGGGTTTGACTTCATCTGGTGTATACGGAGTATCTCGAAGGATTTAGCTAGATCGCGAATATGGTCGTTGGTGGTCTTACTTTTGACGAGCATGTCGTCTATATACACCTCCATATTACGGTCGATTTGCTTCTCCAACAGTTCACGAGCATTTGGTAAGTCGCACTCGCGTTCTTTAGACCGAAAAACATGACCTTGTAACAGCATGTGTATTGATCAGTCATGAACGAGGTGTGCTCCTCGTCCTCTGAGCTCATCTTGATCTGGTTGTAACCCAAATACGCGTTTATGAAACTTAACAGCTCGTGACCAGAAATCGAATCTACCAGTAAGTCAATCATAGGCAAAGAGAAACTATCCTTTGGGTAGGCATTGTTGATGTCGATGAAGTTGACGCATATACGCCATTTCTCGTTGCTTTTCTTGATTAGGACGACGTTGGAGAGCCAATCCGTATATTGGACTTCCCTAATAAAGCCAACGTCCAGCAGCTTCTTTTCTTCTTCCCGGATGGCTACGAGCTTCTTAACGGAGTGGTTTCTATGCTTCTGTCTGATAGGTTTAGGGTCGGGATCGAGACCCAACTTGTGGGCTATTATTCCGACCGAAATCCCAGCCATGCCAGCGGGCATCCACTCGAAGATATCCGCGTTCTGCCTCAAGAATGCTATCAGCTCGTCAAGTAGGGGTCCGGCGAACGAGCTCCCTATCTGTACACATCTCTCTAGGTCCTCCGGATTCAGTGGTACAAGGTCGGTGGCTTCGCCGAACTGCGCTTTCTACAAGGTTGCTTCATCTTAATGGTCCAACTCTCCTGCAGGCCTTCCGCCGCCGCTTGGGGCTACCCGCGACATGTAGCAAGTCCATCCAGTCACTTGGTTAATCAACACTTCACCAATACCGCATACTGTTGAGAATTTCGTTTTTAAGCACAGTATTGAGGTGGCGGCTCTGAACGCTGCTAAACACGGCCGACCTAGTATAACGTTATATACGGAGGACAGGTCAACAAGTAGGAAAGTGAGTGTGTGATTCGCCGTTCTAGGGTACGTGCATAGGGTGACTTCAAACTGTGTTGTTTCTTGGACAGCCACAGGTTCGTTGTCTAGGTGATATAGTGGCCTTTTGGTAGGTTTTAGTTAATTCTTCTTGAGACCAAGTTTAAATAACACATTGAGGTAAAGTGAATCCTTGGAACTTCCATTATCGAGGAAAACTCGTTTTAACTGGTAGTCCACAGTATCGTCTGAAACGAGTGTAGATACAACAAAGGAATTAGTATGTGGGAAAATTACATGAGCCATGTCATTATCACTAAAGCTAATGATATTTTCCTTCGCTCTCTGCTACTTGCGCCCAACTTACCTCTCCTTGTGATATGCTTGGTGGGTCTTGGGCGGTCAAGTCGTTATCATGTTGACCACTCCAACTGCGACCTGGTTCCGCGGCTGGGATGGATTTGACCCTTCTCTGCCCGTGGTGCCAGAACTTTGCCCAGGATTTCTGATGAACCTAATGAGATAATCCCTTCAGATAAGCTCCTCAATCTCCCGGTGGAGCATTTTGCATTCCTCCGTGGTGTGTTCTGGACATTGATAAAAATTGCAATATTTCGCTGGATTTTCTCCCTCTGTGTTCTTCAGTGGCTTTGGCCACTTGACGAACTTCTCCCTACGGATCTGCATGGGGACATTGGATCGTGTGCCGTTCAGCAGAGTCAAGTTGACAGGTCTGTACTCCTTATAGTTCAACACTCCAGTCTTGTGCTGCTTCCGGCGGGGATTATCGGCGCCACCGTTCTTCCTCTTTCCTTCGGCTGGGAAAGAGCAAGGCTGGTTGGTCTTCGTAGGATGCTTTGCCTTGTTAGCTTCCTCGGCGGCCACGTATGCTCTGGTGATAGCCTCTGTCTCCCGGAAGGTCTGCGTATTCTTGTGGGCTAAGTGCTTGAAGAAGTTATCCGACCCTAATCCTAATGAAGCTTAGCAGCTTCATCTCTTCGGTGAGCTTGGGAATTCTTCTGGCTTTCGCCACGTACCGTTGCAAAAACTTCCTTGGATTCTCTCTCTGTCTCCGCTTGATGTAGGAGAGATGCTATGACTGTTTTTCTTCTCAACGGCTAGAAGCGTTCTGCGCCAAGAAGAGATAGGTAAAATCCTTGAAACTCCGAATCAAGTTGGGAGGAAGTCGATGGAACTAGATCCGTGCGTCCCCCCTCAAGGTGAGGGGGAAACATCGGCACATCACCGCTCCTCCAAGCCCTGGAGGTTTAGATGGGTACAGAAGTGATATAGGTGATCCATGGGATCAATGCTCCCATCATAGGAATCTAGGGCCGACATCTTAAACTTAGTCTGCCTTGGACGATTCTGAATCTCCGTAGTAAAGGGAGATCTCTCTAGATCAGTGGCATGTTCGTCATCCTTGAACACGCGGTTCCAGATTTTATCGACTTTTTTCTCCACACGGGAGGAGTTTTCTAATTTCTTGGTGTTGAGATAAGTCCTCAACTCCGTTCTTTCTGCGTACGGCGTGTAGCCGGCCGGCTGCTACCGCCGGTATATTGAACGATCCGGGAGGTTCCCTCCTAAGCCTGAGGCCATAGTTAGTCCTAGAATATTAGGGGTTTCTTTTCTCAGGGCTCTCATATGGAGTCCTATGACCCAAGCGCCCATCAAGCCTTGGACGGCTCTGGGCGTTGGAGGCCTCTGGAGCACGAGAGTTACTCGGCCTTGAAGCCTTCTTGGCCGGCTTTTTCTTTCTCTATCCTCCTTGCCTGGAGGCTAGAATGCGAATTGATGAGGGCTGAGCCCCCTACTTATTGCCCTAACAGGTGCACAATATTTAGAGCAATCTAGACATGCTGTTCATCTGCTCTGTTAGGTGAAGAAAAAATGGTGCAGGCTACCTCCGATCAAATTACCAACTGAGTGGTTATGGTCGGGGGAGGCAGCATCTCTAACGAGAGCGCTAACTTGAGCCCTGGTATTCACCATCTTGCTTGATGACACTGGTTTTAAAGATGAAAGCGGTTGGCTTTTAATTAACGTTCTCATAGACGGCGTTAATGATGCGTCCACGATCTAAGCTTCAAATAGATTCGGATTGAGCTGTCTGTCGGATTCCGATCTCTATCCTCTGAGCTTCAGATCCTACACACCACAACTTCAAATAAGAGGTTAGGTGATGGCGAGATTTGATCCCACCGAAAATATTTCGACGTTTAAGTCAGTAAACAACCTTCTGAGCATAGAAAGTGGATGCAGAGAATGCAGAAATGAATGCTGGGAGTGTATTTATGAATGTAGGTGGGGAGTACACTCATAGAGAGAGTGGCTTTGGATGCTCGTGTAGAGCAATTTCTTTGGATGCTCGTGTAGAGCAATTTCTCTAAGTACTGAGCTTGCAGGAAGCTAGTAATAGAGAGGAGAGAGCGAGAGCGTTGGGATGCTCGAGAGTTTAGAAAGCTTCTGAGAGCTTGAGTTTGATTGAGGGCGTTTAGTGGGCAAGGGAAAGCGTGTCTTTGGGGTTGCCTTTGGGGAGAGTTTCTATGGCCTTTTATAGCCATGGCCTTGGGTTGCCTTCCTTGTACAGTGAGGTTGGATGCTCACCTTCTATGGGGGGTATCGTTGAATTTCCTGCGTAGGCGTGAGAGCTATTTATGGTTGTAATGGTCAAGGAGGTGGATCTCCTTCCTTCTGCGCATAATAATCACTAGGGTTTCCTTACTAATTATGTAGATCCTCGCGCCTTCCTTTCGGGATGTACTCTGATTCTGGGAGGTTATCGTTACAGGGGTGATTGCCTTCTTTGGAGATGCGGAAAATCAAGGCAGACGACCGTTGTGGCCTGGAAAGGAATGCATGGGCTAGTTTAGGCGTGGGCCGTGTTCGTCTTGGGCCTCTGCTAGTCCACTCACCACTTCTCCGGTCAATAGCAGCGTTGACCATCCCGAGCTCAGATGAGCCGTCATTGATCTTGGGCCTCTGCCGGCCCACTTGCTACTCCTCCGGTCAACGGCAGCATTGACCGTCTTAAATTGAAATGAGCCGTTGCTGATTTTGGGCCATTTCCTCCTTTATGGGCCAGCTTGCTACTGGTGTCCTCATCACTTTGCTTGCCTACTGTTTGTTATTTTGAGACGGTGTCAAATGAATGTTATGTGTGTTTTTATTTTATGATATATTGAGTATCTAATCAAAAACTTTTCCTTAGAAAAATGTATGATTTGAGTAGGTACTAAAAGATTTCGGCACTGAATTGGAATAGTTTGACTAATCATGTGACCGCTATGAGTTTATAGTTAATAATTAGTACGTGATGTCCAACTTGGCTTTAGTTATTAGGTTTTAATAATTTATAGATGATTGCTCATGTCGAGGTCGTGATAGTCACCAATCGACGGAATTTCTGAACCTAGGAATATCAATACATTAAAGACTAATTGACGGTGAATGTAAATATTTTTCTTCTCCATGAGATATCACCACCATTCCAAAAGCATTGCCACAATCAATAACCACTGATATTCACTATCATTGACAATCATGAAATATCCCCCAAAAATATTTTCAGACAAGCAAACAGAGCCAAGTAGACTTTTGAGTGACTTCAATTCATAATTGCGATGAGTCAATAATTTTATATCAAGAGAAGATAGATCAAGTTATACCTTCCAACAACATGAAGCAACTCAGCCAAATCAATCCTCATCTTCTCCGTTGTGCTGTCATCCAAAGCCATATAATTAGAATCCTTGATGAGCTGAAGAGCTTTTCTGTATAACCCAATTGCTTCATCTGCATTTCCTGCAGGAGAGAAACACCACATGAAGGAATAACAAATGATTTATGAGATGAAATGTATGACTAACAGATACAAATTTATGGTACAGAATTCTCACTCTCATAAATAAAAAGCAATTAAATATAAATATATTAATTATTAAACTAGAATTTTTTTTGACTCCACAGAAC
>JAODPA010106816.1:15626-49483 GCA_025585075.1 Nepenthes mirabilis
ACTAAAAATAATAAAACTATTGAAGTGTTAATACATAATTATTTTAAATTAACTCTACTAAAAATAATAAAACTATTGAAGTGTTAATTTTTCTTAAAAATCAATTTATATCACCCTACTAGAAAAATATCATGGATCTGCCCCATCTGCATGGTACTACGGTAAAAAAGCACTAACACTTCTCTTGAGCTAGCATATCGGCATACCAGACATGTTAGGCACCGACATTTTAGTCGACACGCTCAGACATGTGTAAGAAATTATATTTTAGTGCGCTTTGACTTTGACACATTTTAAATGCTTTGGGCTACTAGTCATTTTAAGAGGAAAAAAGCATTATTATTGATATAAATTAAAGAAAATAGGGGCGATTTTGTATTCTAGGAACAATTTAAAACCTAATACTATATTGTCTTACTTTTATTTTTCAATATGTAAGATATGTTACAACACAACTTATTTATATTAGTTACTTGTATATTGGCTCTTCCTATGAAATTCTTTTTAGATGATAAAATGAGAAATATGCATTTTTATCTATATTTTTGTTGACCAATTATACTCTCATATAAATAAATAGACTATAAATTTTACTTATAGTATTACAACTATATCATGTCTTTGTTCTTAAAAAAATAAGTTGGCCTACCAACATCGTGTTATGTCCATGTCTCATGATGGCATCAATGCTTCTTAGGTGCTAGGATAACAAAAAAATTGCCGCATGTTCGAGTGCATTACCACGGTATATCAAAAATACAACATTGAAATGAATAAAGGCACTTATTTTTTTTGATTTGGGTATCTATGAAAGAAGAAATAAAACTAACCTTGTGCACATTTCACATGAGCCAGGGAACACAGAGCCATGCCAACTCTTCCATCTGTTTCTCCATATATCTCAGTATATATACTTAAAATCCTACAAATTGTTGGTCAAAAAAGAGAGCCACGAAATAAGTAAATGAATTATCCAAAGTATAGATGAAAATATCCACTAATATCTAAAATATCAGCCGATATGTATTGATATTAGGGATATTTCCAAACATGTTTTTCCATATTGGCGATATATCAGTTGATATTTAATACACCAGCCAATATGCCCTTAGAAATTTTTTTCTAACAAATCTGATATCGATATATATTATTCAATTATCTATGATCCAAAACTTATAGTGTATCAAAAAACACAATGCAAGAATAGAAAGTAACCTCACGAAAGGAATTTCTGCATCCTTTGCTTTCCCTTCACGAATTAGAAGATTTCCAATGCTGGATAGAGGTAATATAAGGTCTGGAGCTTTGATACCTCGAGATAATTCCAAAATAGTGATCGCACGCTGATAGTTTTCTAGTGCCCTGGCAGCTTTTCCATTTGAACTAAGAGCTTTAGCCAATCCTAATAATGGGGTGACAAGAAAAATACTATTGTCCCCTGCAACCAAATTTGAAAATAACAAATTATGAGGAACTATCATTATCGAACACCAATGACAAATTTAAAAGTCGTATTAAGAAGTAACAACAGAGGCTAAATAGATAGAAGGAAGTTTCCAGCAATAATGCGGACAAATAAAAAAAAGGGCTTTCGCTGAAATTATCTTTAAACCAGCACAGGTAGCAAACTAAGAGATTGTGACCATCTTTAAACCAGCACAAATGGCTGGATGTATGTCGGAACTCTACAGCCCATGGGAATCGACAATGAGCTACTTGTCCAACTATTCTAGCGCAGTTTGACCGGACCCGCGCTGACTTAGTTGATGAACACTGACCCAAATACCATTCGCACATGGCCAGATCTGGCTAAGGCCTTTGTGACGTACAATGCATACAATACAGAGACTCAGTTATCAAGGCGTAAGCTAGAACTCGTTAAGCAAGGACCCACTGAGTCTCTCACCAAATTGGACCATAATGGCAAGAACTTTGTTTTATTTTACTTCTTGCTCTTCTTTCTTTGCATGGATGACAATATTAGTGTGTCACAACTATATTAGTATTGAATATATGAGACATTATATATTTGTATTAGACATATCAAATGTAAACTTTTTTCTGCAAATCATAACTTATTGGAGAATATCAACTTTACTATAAAATATATTGGCTAAATATTAGATATATTAGCCAATATTTTAAATATAGATGAATATATCGTCGATACAAAAACATATCACGATTTTACATCGGTATCAAGAAATATTAATATCTGGTATGATATTAATATATATCAGCCGATATTTCATAGTTTATTTTTCACTCAACAAACGAATTAAGAAGACACCTATCCTACTACAAGTTCAAATATGAGAAAAGAAAATATTATCGCAGAAGGAAAATGATGTTAAAGGATTCCATGTGTTTGACCATAGAAACAAAACGGAATAGGCTTTCAAGAAGATTCCTCCCAATGATAGATAAAATATCAGTATTGGTCATAATTATAAAAAATTTGAAAAAAAATTGTAAGCTAGTAGAGTTATATGAGCTAATATATCATCCATACAGAAACATAGTGAGATATTCTCTCGGTATTAGGGGCCCGATACTAATACATATCAGTCGATATTTACATCAATGCTCAACATAGAAGACGTGTTGTTTTATCCATCACATATTTGTCTACATTGGTTATTCAAATGATTTATAGCAAACAAAAAAAAAAAAGGAATGCAAATCGATACAAGAATTCTATAGAAAAGTGTCATTGATTAAAAAGTAGCATGTAGATTACTCAAACAAACGAAAAATCAATTGCAAATATTTAGTGACAAATTCTTCTGAATCACATTAAATTATGAAACACAAACTATGGTAAGCATTGAGGAATCATACAAATAAAACTAATGAAGTTTTTAGGAGTCAAGAGGCACATACCATAAAGGCATTCTAATATCTTCAGAGCCCTCTGGTACATAAGCATGGACTTCTCAAACTTGCCTAAAGCTGAATACATGCTTCCCATGTGTATTAATACTGAATCCAGAACAATTTCTTCATCATCCAAATCATTGACCACCTCATTCAGCTGGCCAATAATAAAAAAAAGAAAAATGTAAATGTAAAAAGACGATGGAATACACATGAACCTGTCATGTATAGAGCAGATTTCTATTCCAAAGATAATGTGCAGACATAAACTCCATTTGCATTGCTCATAGAATAGAGGAATAGAAATTTCATGCCAACACACACCAATTAGTGCAGCTAATAAGAACGACTTTAGAAATTATGGCTAGGTTTCTGGTCAAAAAATTGGTTTATACTGCAGCATGCTAGGACTTGGTGCATATTTTTGTGAGTAAGATTGTGCACATAATTTGGACCAAGCTGCAAAGCAAGCACAGGGATTCTTCATTATCGGGAGAGGGGGGGGGGAACCAATTTCATGCCTGTTAGGGCCAAATAACATCATAAGAACATAACTTAAACACATCTATATCTCAAATTTCAAGTACATGCATTGACATCATCTCTTTGGTGCCTTGAGAAATGACATTTCTTTCCCAGACTCCCCCCCCCCAAAAAAAAACGGTGGTACAAGGGCAGCCAAGTATATTATTCTATCACGCCGAATGTACCAAAAAAATGTGTTCATCCTAGATGTCATAACAATTGCAGCATTGAATAACAAGGGGGTAAACAGATTTAACCAGATAACATCTGTTTATGCAAAACTCTGGTAATAATTTATGCACATCAAAAGTACCTTACAATAAATTTATTTATTTATTTTGCTGCAATAATTCATAACTTGTGTATTGGTGTGTCACAAACCATGGATGAGAACATCAGTATCGGTAATAGTCATAGTCATATTAGTATCAAACATATTGGAGAATATATATTGATATCAAATATTCCAAAGGGAAAAAATTTTTGAGAATCGTAAGCTGATAAAGCCACATGATTATATCAACTGATATTTTAAATATTGGTTAATATATCAATGAGATGTAACATAATACAATATTGCCACAATATCAGAAAATATCGTAATTGTGGGGTCCTGATATTGACATATATCGACTAATATTTACAATATCGACTAATATTTACAATATCGGCTAATATTTGATGCAAAATCTAAATTGAAGAAATTGAAAGAACAAATAGGGAAGACATTACCAGCTTTAATATGGATTCAACCAACTTAAAATCCCCAACAGCCACATATCCTAAAGCTATTACGTCTAGAATTGCTGCTTCTTCCATGCTGCTACAACCATCATCTAAACGCTCTTTCACTGCTTCATAATTAGCTTGAAGTAAATGTATGGCATCACTTCTCTTCCCTGTTGCAATCAAAGTTTTGACTTCATCAAATAACTCTTGCAGTGGCTTCTCAAAATCATTCAGATTGTTCGAGGAGTTATTTGAGTAATCGAGCAAAGAGTCAGACCTGTCAAAAATAGATATTTGTGCTGTAACTTTTCAACATGAAACTTAAGCGACTTGTCATCGCAATTTCCCCACTTTTTACGTATGACTTCCATAAAGCAAGAAAACACATTATTATTGCCGAAATAACACTGCAGAATACAGGAAATTCAAAAAGAAAGAAGGTATACGACTGCAAAAATTGAAAAGAAAAAGGTACTTATTCCAATAATTTCACTCATTTGAATAAGCCCAAAACATAAAATCTCCATCTATTTTTTTTGTTAGAGTGGATATTTTTGAGAAGTATCTTCTAATATTTGTTAGTTAATGATAATTGTGGTAGAGGGTCTAAAGCTCTAGAGAACTTGTTTCATGTTTTTTCTGAAGGGTGTGATTAAACACGTGTGAATTAAAAATGAGAAAAAAAATGCAAGCTTGCGGCATTTACTTATCAAAGGTAATTTAACAAAATAGTGTAGATTATAAAATGGCTCTAGAGAGCGTCAAATGTGGGTGTATCTAAACGGGGAGCCTCCCCAATCAACAAACAAAGAGTTTTCCATTTCAATTTAATTTCAACAGTCCTCTGAACATCATGGTCCTAACTCATAAATTAAAGAAGCTTGGGAAGCAAGAAAATATCAAAGAAATCTAAATAAAATATTACACCACTTTCCTAATCCTACATAGACTTAAAATCCATTGCGTAAAAATACATCTTTTTTTGTTAAAAAAATGCATATTTATGAAGCTAGGAAAATTAGGAAAGTATTAACAACTGTCTAAAAAATATAAAAAAATATCCTAAAACTAACAAATTCATTGCTAACTACTTAATTAAAAAAAAAGATTATTTCCCTTTCACACATCCCACGTGATTCTCTCTCTCCTTTGAAAAAAGCCTATTACGGAACTTATCAATACATCCTCGGAAGCTCACTCACCGACTTCTACTTGAAGATGAAGTGCTCGAGTAATTTTACTGAATACTGCATGCTGTTCTATTTTCCCTGTATGTGCCCCCAGCCCCTTTCTGTTTTTATACCTATTTTTTACCTATTTTTTGTTGTGAAACAACATTTCTGTTTTTTCGTTTTATGGGCCACGGGTGTTTGCCCTTCATTGTTTTAAGTAGCCTGTTACTGTGGCTGGGAGGCAAGCAATTACACTTCAGTTTTCTGCTTCTCATTTCTCTCTGACTCTCTCTCTCTCTCGAACTTTCTCTCTATTTCTCGTCCTCTGTCTTCTCCCTCGTTCCCTCTGCCTAAACTCCCCTTCCCCTTTCCTCTATTTGCCTCTGTTTCTTGCTCGTTGGGCGCTGCGCTGCAAGTGAGCACGCATCAAAGCCCGTCCTAGAGTTCTGAAAATAAAAAGAGAATTAACAAAACTTGTTCTTATAATGTCCCGTTTTTACTTATAATTTACAAAATCATTAAAATAATTTTAGATTAATTTAAAAAATAATTAAATAAAAAATATTTGAGGAAAATCAAATTTGAGGATCAAGCCTAGCACATAATGGGTGCTTGTTTCCATACTCGTGCATGTTTGAGGCAAAAGAGGTGCGCCTGACATGCGTCTATGGAGCACTCATGCATGTTTCGGGCATAATAAGTGGTACCTGAGACGCATCCACGCAGCACTCATGCACAGCTTAAACAAAATGTTGGTGTCTAAGCAGCGCCTAACACTACACTTGTGCACTGTTAAGGCAGATCAAGGGCGCCTAATGTGCGCCTATCTAGCGCTTGTGTGTCAATTGGGTTATAAAAGTGTACCTGCATGCACTGTTGACCATTTCACAAGAAAAGGAGAAAGAAGAGAGAAAAGAGAAGCAGAAGAAGAAGAGAGAGGAAAAGAAAGGAAAAAATTTTGTAGCCTTTGGGAGTCAAATCTATTGGGTCGGAGGTTGGAAACAAGTATTTCTATACCCTATCTTTGGTCCATTTCGAAATCCCTTACTTTTGCTTATGTTTTGTGTTTTACTGTATATGTACGCTACCTTTTACCTCCCAACTTTGAATATTGTTATATACATGATTTTCATTGAATATTTTAGAATTTTGTTTGGTTTTACAAAACGTTTGAGTGTTTTGTAATAAGTAAATATTTGAAGTATTATGTTCGTATGCGGGAATATTTATTAAATGAAAGTCATGAAACTTATACATTTGGCTTTGCATGTGTCAATCCATGTAATTACTTTGGTCAGGACTCTATTTTAGATTTGTGATATGAAATATGCAATTTTTCACAAAGTGAAAAGCTTCGTGTTTGTGCTTCCCTCAAGTTGAAAGATTTGCATTTGTGAAGCTTTGTATTTGTGCATCCCCTAGGGTGGACAGTTTTGTATTTGTACTTTCTCATGTAGTAAAAAATTTTGACATTTGTACTTTTTTTACATAAAGAAAAAATTTTGTGATTTAATATAAAGTTTGCCGTTTGATATTTTCCTCGTATGAAATTGATGGAATGTTATTTTTGGATGTCCTTAGAGTTAACCTTTTAATTAGTCAATATATGAGTTACTGATCATTGGTTCTCTATTTTTAGCATGCATTGGATTTTCAAAATTTTTTCCTGCATTTTATTTATTATTTGAAATGATTTGACTTTTGATATTTGCAAGTTTGACATTGTGATGGTTTGTTTTTGTTGACTCTTTTCCTTGCAGGTTGACATGGATTCAGTAGTTTTTACTATTATTGTTTGGAGATAGAATAGGATTAGTTTTCTCAAATCCTGGGTTTGCTATGATTGGAGATCTTTTGCTATGTTTATATTTGACCCGGCTTTGAGTTATTATTTGGACTTAAATTTGATGGGTATGTTCATAGTGGGCTGGCTCAATAAGATAAATAGCTCAGATCCAAGAAGGCCTATACGCATGCTTGGACGATCAATGCTAGGCGTTGACCGAATGAGAGGCTAAGTTGGGCAACCATCAAGCTCCCCATGAGACGGTCAACATTTCTGCTGACCAGAAAGGTTACAATAAGCCGGTCCATGAGAGCAAACCTCACGTGGGCCAAGCCCAATTGAGCCCACTCCTCTGTACGTGACCAACAACGGTTCTCTTCTCTGGCTTCGCGCCTTTCCAAAAGATAACCCTCAGTGTAACGGGCATCAGCAGATTCAGCGCACGTCCCATGAGGAAAGCGTCAAATTCTATCTTCCTACCCACTGCGAACCCTAACGGTAACATGATACAGAAGGAAGACGAGTAATCTTGAGAACCGTTGCCCGTTAGGAAAGGAAGCAATCTCAATAGATTGCTAAAATCAGGCCTTCCTGCTAAAGAAGAACGCCCAACAGAGTGCCGGGATCACGTCTTCCTGCCAAAGGAAGGTCGTTCAACACTTCATCTATAAAAAGCCCACGGAGTCTCCACTCTAGGGTATGCTCACTTCTAAACACACAAACGCTTACTACTGTAATCACATATTCATCTTTCAGACTTCAGAGGCGCCATTCTCTTCAAAAGATGTCATAGTACTCCGACAGTCCATCTAGCTCCCACGCTTACAGGACTTAGTTTCCCACTCGTTCCTCGCGAACACAAAGTTGAGAAACTGTGTTCATCACGAGCCACTAGAATGCCTCGCACGTTTGAAATCAAACACTCATCTCAAACACTTCTTGTCCACCCTCTTTCTCTACGCTCATTTCAAGTTCCCTTTTTAAAAGTCGAAGGCCGATTACCGACTTGAGCATCAGAACATTTTCGGTGAGACAACATCCCGCCGACACCTAACCTCTTGTTTACTGTTGTGGTGTGTAGGGTCTAAATTTGGTAAACGGAGTCGGATCCAGACGATCAAGTCCATCTGAATCTGTTCGAAGTTCGGATTTAGGGACGCATCATTGGCGCCGTCTGTGGGAAACGCTTACAAAAAGCCTACCACACTCATCCAGGAAACTGTCTCACCTTCCGAACTAACTAAAATAGTTAACACAAGAGCGCAAGCTAATAAACCCACTAGAGATGTGACCTCTCCCGACCAGGACTACGCTGCTGGTACTATGGTCAACGGGACGGTCAACGGGGTGCCCGCACCTTTCTTTCAGCATCTGATGGAGCATATACAGAATACTAACAAGATGCTCTGCTCCCGACAGGAGCACTCACAGCCAGGGGCTCCGCCCATGGTAGTCCCTACACCGGCCTCCAGGAGAGGAGGCCAGAGGAAGAAGCCGGCCAAAAAACCCAGAAGGCCGGCCAACACCAAGATGCCTGAATCTTCATGTGTTCCAAGCCAACCCAGGCTTGAAGAGCACTTAGGAAGCATGACTCCGGAGGAAAGGTCGGAACGGAGGAACCAGGCCCAAGAGAGAGGCTTTCGAACTGTCAGATCCACTAGGGGCAGTAGCCGGCCAGCTATTGGCCACACCAGGGAAGGAACGGAGTTGAGGACTTATCCCAACTCCAAGAGATCAGCCAATGTTGCCCGAGTAGATCCTAGGTTGGAGAAGATCTGGAATAGCGTGTTCAAAGACGATGAGCATGCCATCGATTTGGACAGATCTTTCACAGCGGAGATCTCAAACCATCTGATGCCAGCCAAATTCAAGATGCCTCCCCTTGACTCTTACGATGGGAGTACTGATCCAGTAGATCATCTCGATTATTTCTACATCCATCTGAGTCTGCCAGGGCTAGAGGATCCAGCAAT
The DNA here is from genome assembly GCA_025585075.1 of Nepenthes mirabilis. Lineage (NCBI taxonomy): Eukaryota > Viridiplantae > Streptophyta > Magnoliopsida > Caryophyllales > Nepenthaceae > Nepenthes > Nepenthes mirabilis. Next base: position 24,689 of record JAODPA010106816.1, read on the forward strand.
GTGCCGCTACTTCCCGCTCATATTGAAGGGGGATGCTCGTATATGGTTCTACCACCTCCCTTTAGATTCAATCAGGAGCTTTAGGGAGCTGACTGACCTCTTTTTTACCCGATACGCCTCCAGTTATCGAGAAGAGAAACAGTCGTGGCACCTCTCCCACATCAAGCAGAAGTAGGGAGAGAATCCACGAAAATCTCTGAATCGCTTTGTAGCGGAGGCCAGGCGGATCCCCAGGCTCACAGAGGAGATGAAGTTGGGCAATTTCATCTCCGCGCTGACATACGGGGATTTCTTCAAGCACCTAGCGCACAAGAACTCGCAGACCTTCCGGGAGGCGGAATCTATCACCCAGGCTTACGCGGCAGCGAAAGAGGCTAACGAGGCTAAACGTTCATCTCCGCGCTGACATATGGGGATTTCTTCAAGCACCTAGCGCACAAGAACCCGCAGACCTTCCGGGAGGCGGAATCTATCACCCAGGCTTACGCAGTGGCGGAAGAGGCTAACGAGGCTAAACATCCGGGAGGCGGAATCTATCACCCAGGCTTACGCAGTGGCGGAAGAGGCTAACGAGGCTAAACATCCTGAACGGACCGAACCGCCTTACTCATTCCTGGGAAAGAGAAAGAGGAAGTTCAACGGCGGCGATCACTCCCGCAAAAAGCACTAGAGGACCAGACCACCGGAGCGCAAGGACTATGGGCCCATCAGCCTAACGCCCTTGACAGACATGCGTTCAAACGTCCTCATGCAGACCCGTAGGGAGAAGTTTCTTAAGTGGCCGAAACTACTTAAGAAGGCAGAGGGAGGAAATCCGGATAAATATTGCGATTTCCATCAATCTCTCGAACACTCCACAGAGGACTGCAAGACTCTCTAGCGGGAGATAGAAGAGCTGATTCGGAGGGGCCATCTCACCAGGTTCATTAAGGGCCCTGGCCTGAGCTCTGGCACTGCAGGCGGAGAAGGACTCCTTCCCCTCCACGAAATCGGAATGTGGCAGGAGTGGTCAACATGATTACTACCTGGCTGGCCAAGAACCCAACGGACGACAAGGAGTAGCAGGCTGGGAGGAAGAAGCAACGGACCGTGGACAATGTCAATAGTTTTAGTGATAGCAACTTAGCACATGTAATTTCCCCCATGCAGATTCCCTTATTGTATCTACACTTGTTTCGGACGGCAGCATCGACTACCAACTGAAACAAGTATTTATTGACAATGAAAGTTCGCGTGATTTACTCTACCTCGATGCATTTTTTAAACTTGGTTTAAAGAAGAATCAATTAAAACCTGCTGAAGGCCCGCTATACGGCCTTGACAACGAACCAGTGCCCGTCCAAGGGACGGCTCAGTTAGAAGTCACCCTGGGCACATATTCGAAAATGGCAAGTTGTACACTTACCTTCTTGATAGTCGACCTGTCCTCTGTATACAACGCTATACTAGGCTGACCGTGCCTAACGGCGTTCAGAGCCGTCACTTCAGTACCGCACCTCAAAATAAAATTCTCGACGCCATACGGTGTGAGCGAAGTGCTGGGTGACCAGGCACTGGGCGAACATGTTACATGTCTTAAATTGCTCCTAGCGGTAATACTAGAACGGCAGGAGAACTCGACCATCGAAATGAAACAACCCTACACCAGGTGCAGTCTGGTAAGACAATTGACCTGGTCCCACTGAACCTGGAGGATCCAGAGAAGTGTGTGCAGATCGGCGGCTCACTCATTGGTACACTGCGCGATGAGATGATCGCGTTCTTACGGCAGAACGCTGACATCTTCGCGTGGACTCCCGCTGACATGCCTGAGATTTTGGCCGAAGTAATGGTCCACAAGTTGGACCTCGATCCTGACCGCAAACTCGTTAGGCAGAAGCGGAGAAACCACTCGGTGAAAAAATTAGTCGCCATCCGAGAGGAAGGAAACTACTGGACGCTTGGTTTATCAGAGAGGTCCAGTACCCAAACTGACTCTCTAACGTCATCTTGGTAAAGAAAAGCAGCGGAAAATGGCGAATGTGTGTCGATTTTACCGACATTAATAAAGCTTGCCCGAAGGACAACTTTCCTTTACCGAGGATCGACCTGCTGGTAGACTCCACATCTGGACATGAGCTGTTGAGCTTCATGGATGCATACTCAGGCTATATCCAGATTTGGATGAGCCCAGAGAATGAGGAGCACACCTCATTTATGACGGAGCAGGACACTTATTACTATAAGGTAACACCATTCGGTCTAAAGAACCAAGGGGATACCTACTAGTGGTTAGTGAACAAAATGTTTGAAAAACAGATCAGCCGTAATATGGAAGTGTACGTCGACGACATGCTTGTCAAAAACAGAACCATTGGCAACCATATTCGCGATTTGGCAGAATCATTCGAAGTGTTCCGTGCACATGAAATGAAGTTGAATCCGACAAAGTGCGTCTTCGAGGTGGCCTCAGGAAAGTTTCTGGGTTTCATAATCTCCCAACGAGGGATCGAGGCAAACCCAGAGAAGATCAAGGCCCTCGCGGACATGGCTCCCCTGCGGAGCGTCAAGGATGTCCAGCGGCTGACCGGACGACTAGTAGTTTTGTCTCACTTCTTAGCAAAGTCTGATGACTAGTACCAGCCGTTCTTTAAGGCTCTAAGGGGGACAAAATCAAATGGATTTCAATGGATGTCAGATTGCCAAGTAGTCTTCAATAAGTTGAAGTAATATCTGACTAGCCCGCCATTACTAACGTCACCCAAGGATGGAGAGGAGTTGTACCTTTATCTTGTGGTGTCAAAGGTGTCCCTCAGTTTCGTCTTCGTACGCCAGGACTCCGACACTCAGCGGCTAGTTCATTATGTGAGCAAAACATTGACTGGCCAGAGACGCGCTACCCACGTGCGGAGAAGTTAGCCTTAGCTCTCGTATTCTCCACCCGAAAACCAAGGCCCTATTTTCAGGCGCACCATGTGATAGTTCTCACCGATCAGTCTCTGAAGAGCATTCTCCAGAACCACGATCCCAATTCTCGAAGAACAACCCACTGAGGATACAGAACGGCATGAGAGAGTATCGGAATGGATTCTCCACATAAATGGATCATCTACAGATTCAGGCAGCGGAGCCAGAGTGTCCTTAAGACCCCTGACGGGTTTGAGGTGAAGTACTCCTTTAGACTCAACTTTCCGGCCACCAACAATGTTGCCGAATACAAAGCCCTGTTAGCCAGGCTAAGGTTGGCCAAAGAGTGCTCAGCCAGGCGATTGGTTGTCTACAATGATTCTGAATTAATCGTCAACCAGGTTAACGGGAGTTTCAAGGCAAACAACCCACACTTCGCCAAGTACTTGACCAAGGCAAAAGAGGTAACCCGGAGTTTCGACAAGCTGACCCTGATCCATGTTCTCAGGACTGAAAACTAGAAGGCCGACCAACTGGCTAGAGCGGTGGTGGCCAAAAATCCAGAGCAGTACTTAAGGGAGGTTCTGAACACTCTCAACATAAAGAAACAAGAAGCAATGCAGATCTCCGGGACAGAAAATTGGATGACGCCATACCAAAGGTATCCAGCGGACGGAGCACTGTTAGAAGACACGGACAAGGGCAAGCAGATCAAGAAGACGGCCGGCTGGTATACTGTAGTCGATGGATGGCTGTATCGCCGCGGTTACTCGACTCCGTATCTCCGGTGCCTAACCCCTAAGGAAGCCGACTACGCCTTAGGCGAAGTCCACATTGGGATTTGCAGATTGCACGTCGACGGCAAGAACTTGATATTCAAGATCATGCGACAATGCTACTATTGGCCGTCAATGAAAAAGGATGTACTCAAGTTCGTCAAGAAGTGTGAGAGCTGTCAGCTTCATGGCAACCTTCATCACCAGCCGTCCGCCGAGATAAAGTCCCTCCAGGCGCCTTGGCCCTTCGCGCAATGGGGACTTAACATTCTCAGCCCGTTTCCCATAGTGACGGGCAAAGGAAATTTATCATTGCAGGCATTAATTGTTTCACCAAGTGGGTCGAGGCCATCCCGCTGGCTAAGATCACAGAGTATAACGCTTTTGAATTCGTCAGCCAGAGCATCATCAGTAGATTTGGCATTCCAGAGGTCATAGTGACCGATAACGGAATCCAATTTTCAGGAAAGCACTTCACCAAGTATTGTGTCAGCCTAGGCATTAGATTGGCCCACATTTCGGTGGCGTACCTTCAAGCGAATGGACAGGTGGAGGTCACGAACCGCACGTTACTCCACGGACTTAAGACCAAGCTGGAGGATGCAAGGGGCTTCTGGGTAGACGAGCTTCCCTCCGTCCTCTGGTCTTACCAAACGACTCCAAAGGAGCCAACTCGCAAGACGCCCTTCAACATTTGCTACGGGACCGAATGTTACAGGACAGAAGCGGTAATCCCGGTTGAAATCGAGCTTCCAAGTCTCAGGGTTGAATTTTTCGACCTGAAATGTAACTCCCAGAAAATCCGGGAACACCTAAACCTATTAGAAGAGGCCCGCGACGCCGCCAGGATGCGGATGATAGCCTACCAACAGCGAATCGCCAGCTATTACAACAGGAAGGTAAAAGCGCAGCAATTCGATGTTAAGGACTTGGTCTTGAGAAGCATTGAGGCCATTGGTAAGATCGTCAGCCAGAATAAGCTCTCCCCGAACTGGGAATGGCCTTTCTTAGTCTCCGCCGTCCTGAGAAACGGAGCGTATAAACTCCGAAACTAGGACGAAAAGTTGATCCCAAGGACGTGGAAAGTGATCCACCTCAAACGCTAGTTCCAATAAGAGCCCAGGTAGGTAATATGCTTGTTTGTATGTAACTTCTTGTATTCAACTTTTAATTAATAAAATAAGTATTTTTCTTTGGCATATTGTATTTGTTTTCTTCTTTATATTGTATGCATGTATATCTTTTTTATTGCATAGCTAGGTGACCTAGACTGCCCCTAAATCGGACAGGTCTTCACCCACTCGTTATTAAACCTTAGTCATCCAGACGGACCATGAACGGTCGTATCTAGACTCTGGTCATCTAGGAGGCCCATAAGCGTCCGAATTCAAACCTCGGTCATGCGAGGGGCCCGTAGCTGGTCGAATCTAAACCGTGGTAATCCAGGCGACCCATAAGCGGTCGTATCTAAACCTTAATCATCCAAGTGGCCCGTTCGCAGTCAAAATCTAGGGGATTAGCACAGCACAAGCGACAACCTCCTTCATAAGGAGATAGCGTGATTAGTCAACGATGGTCGATGGGAACAAAATACTCCTCCAAAGTTGGCCGCCCAAGTTGACGCTTGGGCAGCGCCATCAAGCCCTACTCATGAGTGAGTACCAGGCAGGCTTGACGCCAACGACAGCCTTAAAGCCATCCCAAGGACCCCGGTCCTTCGGGAAGCGCCAGGAGCGCCTCAAACAAGGCGGACAGCCAACTCACAAGCAGTACGTTAAGTTGGCCGGCCAATACAATAATGAACAAGATAAAAGCAGCAATAAAAGCAAAGGCATACGACATCCATGAAAATACCTATTTTATTGCTTATACATTTATATTACTAAACAAAGAAGAACTAAAGTCACAAAAACTAAGGAGGCGGTGGTGGCCCTTGACTATTCCATGGCTCCCCCATGAGGCTCTCGCGGCGTTGAGTAGACTGGTTCGATAAGTTAATAAGCTTCATCGAAAAATTAGGATCAACCAACCGCACAATACGCTGGCTAATAAGAATTCCCTCCAGTAACCGCGCCCTCATCATATCTGAGACCTTGTGAGGGCAAATGCGGACGCTCAGGTCATTCTCCAAAGTAGTCATCTGCTTCGCAAGCTGGTCGAGACGCCTCTTGACCCGTTTATTCTCCTCCTTCAAGTGGGCATTCTCCTCCTTTAGGCGGTCGCTCTCCTCCACCAGGCCGGCCACCATGGCGTCCTTCAAGCCAACAACCTCCTCCCTTAAACTGACATTTTTTGCCTCTAGACCAGCCAGCACAGGCTCCAAAACAGCAGCATCCTCCTGGTGCTCCGTCTTCAAAGCCTTCAACTTCGAATCAAGCTAGGCAATCTCCCTATCCCTATCAGAGATCACCTTATCTGTTTGCTCAAGCACCTTACCAACTACGCTTACAACCTTATCAGCTTGCAAAAAAAAAAAAGGTCAATAACGGCAAAGTTAAAGACAAGGCTAGTAACAAAAATATACCTGCCAGACCCTTCGCACTGGCCCATCTGGTCTGGCGTGCAGATTTGGCCCCAGCGGCGGTGGACTAGAAGTGGACCCCTCTTGGGCAGGGCTGACAGAGACCTTTGCCGCGAGCTCCTCTGAAGGGTCCTTCGTCCCCACTGGCACCTCAGGCACGGTAGGAGGTTCTAAAACTATCTCCTGTAGCTCCACAACTGGAGACCCAATAGATGGCTCCTGCAGCTCGGCTCGCGACACGCCAGCTGGCACAAGCGTCTCAGTAGATGGCTCGAGAGTCATTTCCTCCAGTCCAGGTTGAGGGTCTGACGTTAGCTCCACCAGTGCAAGCTGCGCCAAAACAACGATGCCGCTCGCCCTGGCACTCAGCATGGCATCATAAGCCTCTAAAGCCAGCTCAATTTCAATCTCAAAGACGCCGCCTATCCCTGCAAGGCGCCCAGCGGCCACGTAATCTGGCCCATAAGATGACAAAGAAGGCGCCACCATGGCTGCCTTCTTTTACTTTAGACTGGTGGGAACAGTATTAGGAGAACGAGCACTTACAAGTGTGACTCTAGTCCTCTTCTTCCTCCGCAGGGCCTCTGGCGGAGGAGTCCTGAACTTCTGGACTGGGAAAGGAGGCCCCCATCTTGCTCTCCTGGTTTCCTCTCAAGAAACCAGGTGGTCCTTCTTGAAATCCTCAGGGTTCTCTCTCACCAGCTCCAATAGGTCGGCTATGGCACTAATCTCCTCCTTCCGCGGCACCTCGGTGAAGGCCTGAGGAACCTTGCCCCAATCTCGAGACAAGGGCCATGGCTCTGCAACGCGAACGAAGAAGAAGCGACCCTTCCAATTCTTCAACGAGTCATAGATAGCATAGGTAATCGGATGGTCTCGAGGAGTTAGAGAAATCCAGTGAGCACTCTGATTGAATTGGAATATCACTCTAACGGCGTCCACCATCATCATGCGAGAGTGATGACATATGAAGATGCAAATGAAACACAGATATTGCACGGCATTGGCATGGAGCTGCGCGATAGGCACCCGGAGGGCAGCGAGGATGTCCAGCAGCTCTTGAGGGACTGAAAGACAAAACCCACTCCTCAAATGGGCATCGTAGATGGTCACATAGCTCTCAGGCGGCAGGAACGCCTTGTCCTCCTTCCCAGGAACTCGGAAAGCAATCTCCTTGGGGATGTTGTACTCCATGTATAATTTCTTCATATCATTTTCTCTAAGGACAGAAGCAATATCAGCAAAAGAGGAAGCCATGGACGTGAAAACAGGGGAGGCAGTAAGGAACTTAGGGTTTTTCAGGCTAAGACGAAGGGAAGCATGGGAAAATTTAAAATAAAACGGACGGAAAACTTAAAGGCCAATGTGAACGTAGTACCCACTAACCGCCTTGTGAACGAACACCATCATTGCTGCCATGTGTTGTTTCCTGAAAGGACGCCGTCGAATCAGATTCTTTGACACATTAATTATCGGGATCTAGAATTTGCCGCGTGCAGACGCGTGGCTGCCTTTTCATTTGACAGGCCGGTTAACAATGGCACGTCTTTCCAACTCCCACAAGTCCTCTAGATTTGACTGAGACAGTCAACAAATCCGGTCAACGTTTCCTTCACAAAATCCTTCAGATTTGATTGAGACGGTCAACGAATCCGATCAACATTTCCTTCACCAAATCCTCCAGATTTGACTGAGACGGTCAACAAATTCGGTCGACGTTTCCTTCACCAAGTTCTCCGAAGTTTGGACAGACAGTCAACTAGTTCGGTCAGCAATTTCAGAAGCACACAAGGTTCCGCTCTAGACGACCAACAACCCCGTCAACCTTAACGGATAATAGCTAGACACTTCCCATCATAAACATACCGGAGGTCAGAATTCAGACCACCAGCATGGGGGGCTAGTGATGGGTACATCCATAGTGGGCTGACCCAACAAGAAAAATGGCCCAGATCTAAGAAAGCTCATACGCGCGCCTGGACGGTCAACGCCCGGCGTTGACAGAATAAGAGGCCAAGCTGGGCAGCCAACAGGCTCCCCATGAAACGGTCAACGTTTCTGTTGACCGAAAAGGCTATAGTAAGCCGGTCCATGAGAGCAAACCTCACGTGGGCCAGGCCCAATTGAGCCCACTTCTCCGTACGCGACCAGTAACGGTTTTCTTCCATGATTTTGCGCCTTTCCAAAAGACAATCCTCACTATAATGGGCACCAGCAGATTCAGCGCACGTCCCATGAGGAAAGTACCAGATTCTCTTTTTATGGACACTGCAAACCCTAACGGTAACATGACAAAGAAGGCGAGTAATCCTGAAAGCCGTTGCCCGCCAGGAAAGGAAGCAATCCCAACAAATTGCTAAAATTAGGCCTTCCTGCTAAGGAAAAAAGCCCAGCAGAGTGAAGGGATCATGCCTTCCTGCCCAAAGAAGGTAGTTCAATGCTTCATCTATGAAAAGCCTATGGAGTCTCTACTTCAGGGCATGCTCATTTCGAAGCACACAAACGCTTACTGCTGTAATCACATACTCATCTTTCAGACTTCAGAGGCCCCATTCTCTTCAAAAGCTGTCATAGTATTCCAACAGTCCATCAAGATCCCACGCTTACAGGACTTAGTCTCTCACTCGTTCCTTGCTAACACAGAGCTAAGAAACTGTGTTCATCATGAGCCACTAGAACGCCTCTCACGTCTGAAATCAAACACTCATTGTCCACCCTCTCTCTCTACTCTCATTTTAATTTTCCTTCTTAAAAGTCGAAAGCCGATTACTGACTTAAGCGTCAGAGTGTTTTCGGTAGGATAACATTCCGCCAACACCTGATTTATTATTTGCTGTAGTGGTGTGTAGGATCCAAACTCGGTGAATGGAGCTAAATCCAGACAATCAAGTCAACCCGAATCTGTTCGAAACTCAAATCCAGGGATGCATCATTAGGCCGGTTAATGATGGCGCATCTTTCCAACTCCCACAAGTCTTTCGGATTTGACTGAGACGGTCAATGAATCTGGCCAATATTTCCTTCACCAAGTCCTCCGGATTTGACTGAGACGGTCCACAAATCCGGTCGATGTTTCCTTCACCAAGTTCTCCGGAGTTTGGCCAGACGGTCAATTAGTTCGGTCAGCATTTCAGAAGCACACAAGGTTCCGCTCTAGACGATCAACAAGCCCGTCAACCTTAACGGACAACAGCTAGACACTTCCCATGATGAGCATGTCAGAGGCCAGAATTCAAACCATCAGCATGGGGGGCTAGTGATGGGTACGTTCATAGTGGGCCAGCCCAACAAAAAAAATGGCCCAGATCCAATTAGGACCATACGCGCGTCTGGATGGCGTTGACTAGACAAGAGGCCAAGTTGGTCAGCCAAGAGGCTCCCCATGAGACTGTCAACATCTCTGTTGACCGGAAAGGCTACAGTAAGTCGGTCCATAAGAGCAATCCTCACGTGGGCTAGGCCACTTGAGCCCACTCCTTCGTACGCGACCAGTAACGGTTCTCTTCCTTGACTTTGCGCATTTCCAAAAGACAATTCTCACTGTAACGGATACCAGTAGATTCAGTGCACGTCCCATAAGGAAAGCGCCAGATTCTCTCTTCCTGCCACTGCAAACCCTAACGGTAACATGACACAGAAGGAAGCTGACTAATCCTGAGAGCCCCGTTGCCCGCCGGAAAAGGAAACAATTCCAGCAGATTGTTGAAATCAGGCCTTCCTGCTAAAAAAAAAACGCCCAATAGAGTGCAGGGATCACGCCTTCCTGCCCAAAGAAGGTCGTTCAACACTTCATCTATAAACTTCCTGCAAAGGAAGGACGCCCAGCAGAGTGTAGGGATCACGCCTTCCTATCCAAGGAAGGTCGTTCAACACTTCATCTATAAAAAGCCCATGGAGTCTCCACTTCAGGGCATACTCACTTTTAAGCATACAAACGCTTACTGCTGTAATCACATACTCATCTTTCAGACTTTAGAGGCGCCATTCTCTTTAAAAGCTGTCATAGTACTCCGATAGTCCATCAAGCTCCCATGCTTACAGGACTTAGTCTCCCACTCGTTCCTCGCGAACACAGAGTTGAGAAACTGTATTCATCACGAGCCACTAGAATGTCTCTCATGTATGAAATCAAACACTTATCTCAAACACTCCTTGTCCACCCTCTCTCTACTCTCATTTCAATTTTCTTTCTTAAAAGTCAAAAGCCGATTACTGATTTGAGTGTCAGAGTATTTTCGGTGGGACAACATCCCGCCGACACCCGATCTCTTATTTGTTGTAGTGATGTACATGGTCCAGACTTAGTGATCAGAGGCGAATCCAAACGATCAAGTCAACCCGAATCTATTCGAAGCTCGGATCTAGGGGCACATCAAAATTATTTATTAAATTTTATTTGGGATCTATTATTAATTAAGTATTACCTACTCAGGCTGGGGATGTGACAGTTCTACAGTCCCAGAAAAAAAGGAGAATTAATAAGGCCATCCAACAAAAGCTACAACTATTCTTGGCTCCTTAGCAATGAAAAGGGGAAATTGCACAAACCTATCTGGCATAGAATTAACAAGCTAGTAAGCAAGAAAGAACAAAATATGTCAAACTTTTTGGATTGCTTCTGCAATCGTATTCAAAGGTTCTTTTCTCTACATTTCGATTGTTTACTTGTCTATGTGTTTCTCATCACTGCAACATATCCAACAATGCTCAAAGGCCAGCTACAACAAGCTTCTTGGAAGAGTGCAGGTGAAAGGGTGGTGGTGGTTATGTTTATGATGGCAGCTGCAAAGAAGGGTTTTAGTATCTCTGGGTGGAAATCTCGATGGCAGAGATTGTCACAGAGTAATAGATAGCATCAAAGTTATCCAACAAAATGATGTTAAGTATTCTCAACCAAAAGAATTCCTCCCCCCCCCCCCCTAAATATTTTCTAGGGGAAGTTTTTTGATGGAAAATGATTACCTCCCCTTGCCCCCCAAAAAACATCCCAAAGAACCACCAAGAAAATGAACCCTAAGAAGGGTGGAAAGAATGCTTCTCATTAGACCTCAAGCACCGTAAGCAATTTCTTTTGCACTTTCTTCAGTAACAAGAAAATTACCAAATGCAAAGTGATCACATTGTCATGTAAATGCCAACCTTTGGATGTTTTCTGGAGACTGTAATCGAGGATTCAAGCCATTTGCCAGGTTAACACCATCCGGAACTGGTGATTCAGTCTCAGCATAAGCTCTAATCTGGTAATTACAAGGAACAGTAAAACTGGGTATCGTATGAAGCTTGATGCAGTATTGTGCGTTTTGCGGACGGATACAGAAGCAAACAATGCATTTTGGCTGAGGGTTCAATGGTATACGTACACATAGCGGGCCCACACTGCATTTTTAGTACAAAAATAAGAGATAAGACCCAATGAACAAGAAATCCTCATGCCACCATAATCCAAGTAAACAATTCAAAGACAAGGAGAACTATACTATGCTATAATTGTCCTAAATAATGTGGCACATATTTAGTAATTTAATAAAATGGCTGAAGGTAACAATTTCACACGGTTTTGCTATATTTTACTAGAAAAATTATTTCCTTTAATAGGCTTAATCTTTGATTAAAAGAATGATATTTTTGTTATTAAGAAATTGGCCTTCTTCCTATCCTATAAATAACATAATTACTCATTATTATATATGGAGAAGGGTGCATTTCTGGATAACTAAGAAGGCAGATATTATCAAAATTAAAAATTTTCTTTTGGTAACTTCCATCACTTCTGATTTAAAAGATTCTCATCCAAAAATACAAAACGCACTAAGTACATCACAAAATTCTGTGAATTCTCATGAAGGGAGATAGTTAAAGGTGAAGGGTGAGAAATCGATTACAGAACATTCAAGAAAAGAACTTTAAGTATACATTTAGGTATTGTTGGGTCCAATTCAAGTATCAAGTATGGGTACAGAACGATGAGGACTAATCGCAGGGGGTTAGTTCGATCAGGCAATAGGGCCCAAACCATCCAGTGAAGCTCAATGGAACCTACAGGCGGCTCACGTGAGAAAGATGATAGCCAATGAGAAAGAGGTCAATGTTGTAAGCTACGGGGCAGGTCGTCCTCACAGCGGCTCAGCCAATCCCAGCGCAAGTAGCAGACCGGGCGTGTTTGATGCCTAGTAACGGTCCCCTAGCCTCCGCTAGATGACAATCAACGCCGCTGGCCACCACCAGTGCCTAGTGATCAGCGAACCCCGGCGAACCTCTTGTTGGGAGACCCAGCTTCTAAAGCCTCCCAAGGAGAAGCCCATAAATATCTTCTCCTGGTAAAGAACAGGGGAGAGAAGGAAGAGAAAAAGCCCTAAGCAAAGAAAACAGTGAGTAGAAATCAAGTATTCGATCCTTCACCCTTCCATTTTGAGGAGCAAGGACTAGCTTTCTTCCCTCGACCCACTGCCACTTCTCGGCGGAGTTAGTGAGACAACCACAACGGTGCAATCAACGGAGCCCAGACCTCCAGACACATCCCACTCACACACCCGCATCCTTGCATTCCTGTTGCGTTAACCTTTAAATGTGCATTCCTCCGTTTATCACGGAAGATATCTGACTTGAGCGTCGGAGTGTTCATGGTGGGACGACCTCCTGCCATCCTCTGACTTCTCGTTTGAAATTTGTGGTGTGCAGGTTCCAGATTAGCAGCGACAGAGATCGGACCTGATCCAAATTGACCCACGGAGAGAGATCGACAGACTCCCTAATTCGTACGATAGCGGGAGACCAGGAACACGTCATTGACATTGTCTGTGGGAAAGGACTAAAAGTCTGATCCACACGCTTTCAACAATTTCAGTATGGTTAACATCCGAGCACAAGTTAGTGTGCCCGTCTGGGATGCCACTTTATGTGGTAATCGCCCTCCTATGGGTAGTAGGATGGACGACCATCCCGACCCGTGTGTACAAGCACTTGCCATGAGGATGGACGACATCTCAAAAGCCGCCTAGACCATCTGCTTGCGATTGGATGAGCGGCCAAATGGGACGCCACCCTCATCTTCTCAGACCGCCATGAGGATGGACGACATCTCAAAAGCCGCCTAGACCATCTGCTTGCGATTGGATGAGCGGCCAAATGGGACGCCACCCTCATCTTCTCAGACCGCCATGTCCAAGAAAAAGGGTGGGGGAAAGAAACACCCCTCGAAGCAAGTTAGCTAGCACAACGAGCCCGGGATCCAGGTTGCCTCGAGCAACAAAGTTCCATCGCGACTTGAAGATCACTTAAATTCCAAAGTTTAGGAAGATAGCCCGGAGAGGTGAAATCCTCAGTATTCACGGGAATCCACGTGTCAAGCAGGGTCTTCTCGTAGTGAGTTCCCTCCAAAAAGGTCGCAGCCGTCTAACTTCTCAGACTGGACAAGACCCTTACGAGTTAAGGGACTATTTCAATGAGAAGAGGATGATGGCTTCTTCCCAAATAGAGGAGAAACTTGAGAAGATTTGGCAACGTGTCTTTGGGGATGATGTTGGAGGAGGAATTGCCGACCTACGCAGATCACCATTTACTATGGAGATCAGGACGAGGCTACTTCCTCACAAGTTCAAAATGCCGAATCTTGATGTCTACGATGGAAGTACTGATCCGATGGATCATTTGGATCACTTCCGGACACACCTAAGCCTTCAAGACTTAGATGAGATGATGATGTGCCAGTGTTTCCTTTTGACACTTAAGGGCGATGCCAGGATCTGGTTATATGGACTGCTAACGAATTCAATCCAATCATTGGGCGAGTTGGTGGAAAATTTTCTCTCCCAATTTGCTTCTAGCTGGAGAGTAGAGAAGTAATCGTGGTGCCTTACTCATGTGAAGTAAGGATCCAGGGAAAGTTTGAAAAGTTTTTTGAAGCGAATTATTACATAAGCGAGACAGATCCCAAAGCTTACTGATGGAGTTAAACTCATTGCATTCTTATCTACTATAGAGGGGGCTAGCTTCTTCAAGCATCTTGTACACAAGGAGCTACAGACTTTCAAGGAGGCTCAAGCGATCGCTCGGGCATACATAGTGGCCGAAGAGGCCAACGAAGCCAAGAAGCCCGAGCTTGAAAAAATTACCCACTCGAGGGCGGTGGAAGGAAAAAGGAAGGATGGGGATCGTCAAGGTCCCTGAGGACCGAGGAAGTTGTAGAAGTCCGAAAGAGTTGCTCAAAGGGAGCTCAGGCCCTTGAGCTTAACCCCTTTGAATGACTCCTGCACCAACATCCTGATGTAGATTCCGAATGAAAAACTCCTTAAGTGGCCAAAAGCCTTGAAGAACCTTGATGGTGGTGACCAGTCAAAATACTGTCATTACCATCGGTATAGGGGGCAAAGTATGGAGGATTACAAGACACTGCAAAAGAAGATTGAAGAGCTGATTAGGAAAGGGCACCTCAATTGCTTCTTGCAGAGACTTGGACAGTCTTTTGATGGGGCAAATGATGGTGGAGCAGATCAGCCAAGAAATCAAGTGGCCGCAGGGGTCGTAAGCATGGTATCAGCACGACCGGCCAGAAGTACCGCTGAAGAGAGTTCCAAGTCGGCCACATGTAGCAAGAAGCTGAGGATAGGGAATAGGGAAGAAGCTATTAGTTTTAGTGCCGAGGACATGGCTCATGTAACTTCTATTCTGACTATTTGGTTATATCAGCATTCGTTTCTGATGGCACCACGGACTATTAGTTGAAATCAGTGTTCATTGATAATGAAAGTTCATGAAATTTACTTTATCTTAATGCCTACTTTAAGTTAGGACTTAAAAAAGGTCAAATGAAAGTAGCTAAAGGACCGTTCTACGGGTTGGACAATGAGCCAGTGTCAGTTTAAAGAGTCGTTTAGCTCGAAGTCATCCTGGGGACTTACCCGAGGATTGTATCCAAGACTCTTTCCTTCATGGTAGTAGACCTTCCGTCGATTTATAACGCAATCCTCGGACGTTCTTGTTTGGCTGCTTTCAGAACTGTAACTTTTATTCCCTATTTAAAGATGAAATTCCTGATGACGTTTGGAGTTGGAGAAGTCTTCGGAGACCAAGTGGCCGGATGGACGTGTTATCTATCTCAAGTCACTCAGGCGCCTCTTTCCCAAGCCATCAAAGATCTTGACTTTTGCGATGAGACAACGTTATAGCAAGTTTAGTCCGAAAAGTCGACCGACCGAATCCCCGTGGATCCTAGTGATCCTGAAAGATATGTCCAAATAGGAAGCTCTTTACCAAAGACTTTTCGAGAGTGGCTTATCAGCTTCCTCCGACAAAATTTGGACGTTTTTGTCTAGACACCAAGTGATATGACTGGGATACCTATTGGAGTAATGGTCTATAAATTAGGCCTAGATATCAGCCGCAAACCCGTTTGGCAAAAACGGCAAAACTATTCGGTTGAGAAGCTAATTGCCATCCGAGATGAGGTAAAGAAGCTTCTGAATGCTTGGTTCATTAGGAAAGTTCAGTATCCATGTTGGCTGTCAAACGTGGTCATGGTCAAGAAGAGTAACAAGAAGTAGAGAATGTGTGTTGACTTCACAGATGTCAACAAGGCATGTTCAAATGACAGCTTCCCACTTCCGAGGATTGATTTACTTGTAGATTCAACATCCGAATATGAGCTTTTAAGTTTCATGGACGTGTACTTGGGCTATAATCAAAGTCGGATAAGCCCGAAGGATGAGAAGCACTTGTTATTCATGACAGACCAAGGGACATACTGTTACAAAATTATACCATTTGGATTGAAGAATGCTGGTGCAACTTACCAATGGCTCGTTAACAAGATATTCGAGACCCAAATCGGTTGGAACGTGAAAGTCTACGTAGATGATATACTTGTCAAGAGCAAAGTCAGCAACCACCATATTCAAGACCTTGATGAGACATTCAACATCTTGAGCCAACTCCAGATGAAGCTTAATCCCGCAAAATGCACATTTGGAGTGGCATAGAGAAAATTCTTAAGCTATATTGTTTCACATCGAGGGATTGAATCAAATCTTGAGAATATCAATGCCATCCTTGACATGAACTCCCCTTGGATAGCAAAAGAAGTCCAAAAGTTATTTGGAAGGATAGCAGCACTTTCTTGGTTTTTGGCGAAATCAGTTGAGAAATATTTACCATTTTTTAAGGCTCTGAGAGGAACTAATACCAACGGTTTCCAATGGACAACCGACTGTGAAGCAGCCTTCAAAGACCTTAAGGAGTATCTCTCCAACCCTCCTCTTCTGAGCTTCCCTCAAGAAGGCGAGGAGTTGTATTTGTATTTGACCGTGTCCGACGTAGCTTTGAGCTCAGTCTTGATTCAGCAGTAGTACGATAGGCAACGACCTGTGAACTATGTTAGTAAGGTTTTGGCAGACATAGAGACCAGATACACTCATGTGGAGAGGGTGGCATTAGCGCTTGGATATTCCGCTCGGAAATTAAGACCATATTTTCAAGCGTACAAAATTGTATTCCTGATGAATCAGCCTTTGAGGGCAATATTACAGAGGCCAGATATGTCTGGGCGGCTGGTTAAATGGGTAATCGAATTAGGTGAGTTCGACATAGAATTCTGTCCGAGGCTTGCTTTAAAAGGTCAGGCCTTAGCGGATTTCATTGTTGAAACGTCAACCTTTACTTTGGACACGTCAGACTTATGTAACAACAATGAGCAGCCCGACTCTCGAGTTTGGACTTTGTACGTGGACGGCTCCTCAATGAAGGACGATTGTGGTACTGGCATCGTGCTAAGAATACTTGAAGGATCAGAGATTAAATATTTAATGATCCTCGAATAACCGGCAACAAACAACATCGCGGAGTATGAAGCACTACTCGCAGGACTTTGGTTAGCTAAAGAATGCTCGGCCAAGGACCTGGTCGTCCTCCACAGCGACTCGGAATCGATTGTTAACCAAGTTCTGGGAAATTTTGAAGTGAGCCACCCACAGCTTTTCAGGTATCTTTCAAAAGTCCGAAGTCGGATTTCGGCTTTGGAGAAGGTGAAAAAAGCTCATATTCTGAGAGAAGAAAACGGCAAAGTTGACTCATTGGTAAGGGCGCAGTGTCGGAGACCCTGAGCAGTATGCTTGAGGAATACGTGAGGTCCTTGGATATCCCAATATAGAAGATCCTGAACTGAAAGTTATGCAGATAGCTAGCGCGAACAATTAGATGACTCCATATTTAAAGTATCTGTTTGAAGGAACATTGCTCGAAGACTCGAATGAAGCCAAAAAGGTGAAGAAGACAGCGGGTCGGTATACGATCATGGACGGCCAGCTATACCACCGTGGGTTTTTTGCTCCATACTTATGGTGCCTTATTCCAGAAGAAGTTGATTATGCTCCTAGAGAGGTCCACCTCGGTATTTGCGGATCCTACATCGGGGGCAAAAACCTTGCTTTCAAACTGATGAGACAAAGATATTACTGGCCAACTATAAAGAGCGACACCATGGACTTAGTATGGAAATACGAAAATTGCCAAGTCCATAGGAATCTAATCCATCAGCCTCACACAAAGCTGAGAGCTTTGCAATCACCCCAGTCATTCGCGCAATAGGGGCTTAACATTCTCGGACTGTTGCCAATAGCTTCTGGGCAAAGAAATTTCATTATTGTCAAGATCAATTACTTCACGAAGTAGGTTAAGGCTGCACCATTAACTCAGATAATTGAGCAGAACGCTACGGAGTCCATCCGTCAAAACATTCTGTGCAGGTTTGGTATTCCAAAATGTATCGTAACTAATAATCGAACCCAATTTATCGGAAAACGATTTACCATATACTGCATAAACTTGATAATAAGATTGGTCCATACCTTAGTCGCATACCCCCAAAATAACGGGCAAGTGGAAGTTATCAACGCACGCTATTGCACGAAGTGAAGACGAAATTAGAGCATGCTGGGGGCTTCTCAGTAGATGAACTTCCGTCGGTCTTATGGTTGTATAGAATAACACCAAGAGAACCCACTAGAGAGACACCCTTTAGCTTATGTTATGGGGTTGAGGTAGCCGTTCCAGTAGAGGTCGGACTGCCCAACCTCTGGGTGGAAAGTTTTAACCCAATCGACAATTCGCAAAGGCTCCAAGAGAATCTCAACATGCTCGAGGAATCCAGAGGCTTGGCAAGATTGCGAACCGTGGCATATTAGCAACGGATCACCCGATATTACAATAAAAGGGTGAAGGCACGTCAATTGAAGTAGGAGACCTAATACTACGAAGTATTAAGGCCACAGGAAAAAACACTAACCGGAACAAACTTTTCCCAACTTGGGAAGGGTTGTTCCTATTCTCGGCCATCCTTCGAAATGGGGCGTACAAATTATACACCCAAGAAGCCAGACTAGTCCCTCGGACGTGGAATGCTTCTCACCTCAAGAAATATTATCAGTAAACGTGTTAACAGTCGGGTAAGGTCAATTGCATCATTCGATGTGCTTGTATCACGTTTAAATTAATGAAATGAATCCTTTTTATTTATTCATTGTCTTGCATTTCATCTGAATGCTTGCATGTCACTTCATAAAACTATAAGACCTAGGCTGCTCCTAAGTCAAGTGAAGTTTTCCTCTTCACATGTTCCATGAGCTGCCCTAGAGTAGCCAGCAAAACTCGATAATATCACCGAGCGGCCTAGAAGAGGTCAGATTTTAAAACTCGATAATATCACCAAGTGGCTTGGTAGAAGTCGGACTCCCAAAACTCGGTAAGAGCACCGAGCAACCCGTAAGAGGTTGTGCCTTGAAACTTAGGGGGCTTAAACGATATGAGTGCGGAGACCTTAGAGGAAGCATCATCAGCCAAATATGATCGTTGGATTCGGACATCTCACTCACAAGGGATGGAACCCCCTTACGATGTGTCCTAAAAGAGAACGGGGACCTGGCCTATGAGCAATACGAAAAGAGAAACCGAATTGGAAAACGTATTTTATTCATATGATGGATACATACATTTAAAATAATAATAATAATAATAAATAATATATTTTTAAGCCCTGGAAGACTCTGGCTCAAATGGATCCAGAATCTCATCCTCTTCCGGGCGGCCAATCAGATCTAATTTACATCCAGCACTACCATTCCTCGGATGGAGCAGGGAGAGAGGAAAGTTTGGGATTGCTAAGCAGATTATGCGTCGACAAAGTCCAACGTCGCCCCAGTACTTTCTCTCCAATGCAAGTCTGATGTCTGTAGCCTTTATGGAGATCCTGAGCTCCCCCTCCAGACGAAGACATCTGTTCCAAAGGGAGGCATGTTGCTATTGTTGAGTCTTCAGTGACTCCTCAAGCGAAGAAATTTTACTCTTTGCCCCTATGAGCTCACGCTTGAGATGGTCAGCACGCTTTTCCAAAGTCTAGAAAGTATCTAAGCAACGCAGGATTGGGCAGCTTCATCAACAATTGAAGTAAATTGGCCGACCCATTCGCGTAGCTGCGAGGAAAAAGCCAGTCAGTAGGACCTTAATTAAAAAGAAGGATCAAAAGATGTCCAGGAATGAACTTTCGAAAAAGGAGATCTCCTTGGTAACTCTTCCTCTCTCTGGACTTCAGGCTCCAATCGTCCCGATGTTTGAGCCACATCCACAACAATAGCACTTTCCTCGGCCTTTGACTCGTGAGCTACAACAATTTCCTCGGCCTCATGAGCCCCAACCATGACCTCGGACTCACCAATTGCTACATTAACAACTGACACTGGGGGCTCAGCTATCTCAAAATGTGCCACGACCCCAGTTTCTGCTCGATCTACAGATGAAGCCGCCGAAGTTCCCAAAACGTCCTCGGTTATAGTTCTCTAAATGACCTTGAAAAAAATATCCCTCACATGATATACTTGGATTGCGAAACAGGGGAGCGCAGAGTTGGGCACTTCAGTTGCCTTGTTTCTTCCTCCATCTCAACCCGCTCAGTCGGCACCTCAACAATGTCCTCAGAGGGATTTCCAATAATCGAGTCTAAGGCTTCACCTAGAAAGGTTCTTGGAAGGTCGGGCAAGCTCTCCCTGAAGGATGAAGGAACAACGAGTTGCCCAACATCTATGTCCTCAGTAAAAAATACGTGAGCTATAGATTTGCCGTCGACCGAGAGTTCGGCCACCTCAGTCCTTTTAGCTGGGATCACTTCCGCAGACCTTTTTTTCCTCACCAGTCATCTGATGACAGCTTCATTGTCGTCGGAGGGGGAAGTCTTAGCTCTTGTCTCCATCCGACGGCTTCTCACTTCCTTGTTAGACGACTCTCTTATCCTCAATGGCCTTTCTTTCCTCTTCATTTTCCACTTCTTGGGCAATGGGGAAGTGGGGATTTCAGAGCCTTTAGGCTCAGGATCCCACTTAGCCTTTTCGAGGGCCTCACTTCTCAACCAACGGTTCTTTTTGTTTTCACTAAAAGAGTCGAAGTTAGCCAAAACGAAACTGGTAAAATCTTGCACCGCTTTCCTGTCTTGCTTAGTACTGTCCAAGCAAAATCTTGGCACTACATTTGACCACTCGTTCAAGACAACCCACACATGAGGGACAGCCAGGAAAAAGTACTTATCCTTCCACCGTTTGGTGGAATTGGGATTGCCCCCACTAATGACGAGGAACTCAACGCGAGGAGAGGTTATGATCCAATCTTGCCCGTGAGTAAATCTTAAAATTACTTTAACAGCCACGCTATCAAAAGCTTTGTCGTGGCAACATGCAAAGACATAGAGGGAAACAAGATACCGTACGACATTTGGTTGTAGTCGAGCAATTGGAACTTTCAAGGCTTTCATTATTTCGCAGAGCTCTAAGGCCATGGGAAATCAAAAACTTCGTTTCAGGTAGGTCTCGTATACAGTGACGAACGCCTTTGGAGATGAGCAAGCCCTATCATTAGCACTGGGTACCAAGGTGTATGAACTAGGAATCTTATACTTGGAGCGGATAACTTCAATGCCTCTGCAGGAAAGTGTGGAGGCGATATCCTTAACACTAGATGCCATGGCAAGAGGATCTGAGGAAGAAGAAGATGGGATTAAAATGGAGGCTAAGTGTCTGAAGCAAGAGGCGGTGCAATCAAAGGGAATCCCAGCAAATAAAGGGACTTGAGACATCGATTTGATTCAAAAGACGCGCCTCAACAGCAGGGCACGTATTAGCTTTTCACTGGCCAAAGAATAATGATGGTTGTTATCTTTTTGAGACGGTGTCAATCGCATTTAATGCCCTAGCTGGCCGCGTATGCTAGCGACTCGGACTAAAAACATGTCCTCGAACAAAATTTAGCCGTGCAAGCGGGACTCGAATATCCTTGGACGTGTTTTGGCCATTCCGCTGGATCCAAGAATATCTGGGAACTGAAGCTATGTCCTCGGAGACATTTTCGTCGTGCAGCTGGATTTGAGAATATCCGCGGATTGAAATTATGTCCTCGGAAATATTTTTGTCGTGCAGCTGGATTCAAGAATATCCGTGGAACGAAATTATGTCCTCGAAAATATTTTCGTCATGCAGCTAGATTTGAGAATATTCAGAGACTGAAATTATATCCTCGAAGATATTTTCGTCATACAGTTGGATTCAAAGAGTATCCATGGACTGAAGTTATGTCCTCGAAATCATTTTAGCCATGCGACAGGATTCAAGAATGACCACAGGCAAAAATCACATCCTCGGAAACATTCCAATCATTCTGCCAAAATCAAGTAATGTCCTTGATCAAGTAAAGCTGTTTGTTCAGTGAAGGTGGCATCAAGTATAAAATGAAGACTACTAATTTTATTCCTCAAAGCTGTTTATTATAAAGTACAAAGTTTGCATCAGTAAAAGTACAAAAAAAGAAAATATACAGCAGAGAGCAAGGAGCTCAGGAAAATGACACCTCGGGGAAGGAACAGCCTGAGGAACGTGAGCACATCAGTTCACCCATGTAGCATAACCACAGCGCCTACTCCACCCCAGCTTCGATGTCTCTGATGCCTACCCACCACTGAAGGCGTCTCAAGGACTGCGTCGGGCGAAGGGAAGGCATTAGTCAGAAGTCCAACGGGGCTGTGACTCGCTCGTGCTCACCCCAAGGGGACTCTAGGTTCCACCTCCTCTCCCGACAGCGTATATGAGCCACCAGCTGCGGTGGGAGACGGCGAAGGCACGCTATTGAGGGAACAAGATCCCCAAAAATAGCATGCCAACACCGTTGCTTTCCATCTACAAGTTGGAGCCTTGGCTAGCCATGGAGGAGGCACATAGCAGCAGCAGAGTGGCCATACCACCCTCGTTATGACGAGGAACAACCCACAGAAAGGACATGATGACAGGCATCAACAGTGGCACCGGATCTTTCGCAAGTCCATCTGATCCCTTTGCGGAGCCCCATGGGGCGTTGGGCAAGCCAAGGACTCTGCATCACTTCAAATGAGCGTGGGCCACCCCAACTGGAGAATCCCTAATTTATAGCCGAACCGTCACCCGGCAAGTTCCCATAGGGGCATGTCTCCCAATGTCCGTCTATCAAAGAATAGGAAAGCCATCAATGCAGGGCTAAGCCTTAGGTGGTAATATTTCCTAACAGAGCTCCGAATCCCTACATCGCCTTTGAAAAGCTGCGCATTAGCATGGGGAAGGAGCAATGTCATAAAGGGACGAAAACCAGTGCATCTCGAGGAGAGCCCACACAGGCGGCCAGCTAGACCCATTGTGGACATGCCAGGCCCTGGCGGTGGGCCGTCTCTAGACATGGGGGGCTAGTGTTAGGTCCAACTCAAGTATGGACCAAAAACGATGAGGCCCAATCGCAAGGGGTTAGTCCGACCAGGCAATTGGGCCCAAACCACCTAGTGAAGCTCAACGGATCCTAGTGGGCGGCCCATGTGACGCCCCAGGTCAGTAGCTAATCAACACGCCTTCACAGCCTATCAGGACAGTTGCAGACGGCAGGAATTAGTACGGAAGATGCCAGCTAATGAGGGAGAGGTCAACGCTGTAAGCAATGGGTCAGGTCGTCCTCACAGCGGCTCAGCCAATCCTAACGCGAGCAGTAGACTAGGCGTGTTTGACGCCTGGTAACGGTCCTCTAGCCTCCATTAGATGACAATCAACGCTGCTGGCCACCACCAGCGCTCAGTGGTCGGCAAACCCCGGCAAACCTCTTGTCGGGAGACCTAGCTTCTGAAGCCTCCCAAGGGGGAGCCCATAAATATCTTCTCCTGCTAAGAAGCAGGGGAGAGAAGGAAGAGAAAAATCCCTAAGCAAAGAAAATAGTGAGCAGAGATCAAGTATTCTATCCTTCATCCTTCCATCTCGAGGAGCAAGGACCAGCTCTCCTCCCTCGACCCACTGCTACTTTTCGGCAGAGTTAGTGAGACACCCATAGCGGTGCAACCAACGGAGCCCAAACCTCCAAACACATCCCACTCACACACCCGCATCCTTACATTTATATCGCGTTAACCTTTAAACGTGCATTCCTCCGTTTACCATGGAAGATATCTGACTTGAGCGTCGGAGTGTTCACGGTGAGACAACCTCCCACTGTCCTCTAACTTCTCGTTTGAAATTTGTGGTGTGCAGGTTCTAGGCTAGTAGCAACGGAGATCGGACCTGATCCAGATCGACTCGCGGCGAGAGATCGACAGGCTCCTAATCCGTACGACAGCTGGGGACCAGGAATGCATCGAGTATGTTATGAATGCTTATTTCCACATTTTAAATTATGAAATAATGTGATAATTCTTTCAACATGTGACTGATTTAAGTCTCATAAAGTCTTACATAATCAGCATAAAGTCACACAAAACCTTTCCATTGTCATAATAATATCCTTCAATAAACTTATACAAGAGGCTAAATAAATATTAGAAAAGGCCCAAAACACTGGAACAGTGTAGTTAACCACTGGTATCCACCGTTTTCATTACTAATAATTTGGATTTTTTTTTAAATAAAAAAAAACTAGCTTCTTTAATTGCAGGATGGCATACTCATTCCGTCTAGCAGCAGCAATTGTTTGGATAAAGAATTACAGAATAATTTCCTTTTATGCAAAACCAGAAAGAACGTCTTCAGATTAATTTTTCGATTCATTTTCTTTTTGCACCCTTTTCTTCATAAGTTTATATGCCAGCAAGCCAGAGAATTAAAAGGAAGGGATTTCGAGGAGGGACCCCTTTTCCTTGTCCTCACTTTCCAATCAATAACAACCGAGTCTGAGATAAAGAGCATGCCGTGAATTATTAGTCCATAAATAAAAAAAAAAAATCACACTTGAAGAATCTATCCGAATTCAATACATATTAACGTCGATTCTCAAGCCAAAATCCGATTTCTGCAACCTAAAATAACAAACTTAATTCTACTTCAGGACTCTCAACTTGTTTAAATGAAATAAATTTGGTGAAAAAAGGACAAAAACAAGCAGCTAGATAAGCAATATTCGCAGTTTAGAGAGAGTACCTGGTCCCTGAAGAAGTCGATTGAAGAAGCGCCATGGAAGAGGAGACGCAGTGCTGGGGAGAAATTGTACTGCGGCTCTACCGTCGAAGCGGTAGTGGGCTGGGCTGCAATGGCTGCAAGCCCAGCCCATTCACAACTTTTATAAGTTTTTATATTTTTAATAAGAATA
>JAODPA010106827.1:0-20241 GCA_025585075.1 Nepenthes mirabilis
CGCTCACTACTTGCCTCCTTCCCACTCGAGCGCCGCAACAACATGCAAATTTTTTAAAGATATTTTTCAAATCTTCTATAAATATACACTTATAATTTTTTGCCTGACACTTGATTGATGCATTTGGAGCCGTCCCACTTGAGAGAAAATCATTCTCCACTCTTTAATCTTACTCCAAATTAAGAAAATCGATCTTTCATCATTGTGTTTTATATGTAAACAGTTTTCTTACCACTTTCTCTTTATCGATTCATCACCTCTACCCTTTACCTTCATTAGTGACGTCGGTACGTTGAAGAAGGGGATTCGGTCGTGTTTGGCAATTCAAGTGGCAAGAGGAAAAATTGACGTGAAGACCGGAAGGCATCCAATTCCGTTGTCGTGGGCAAATCCAATGAGTTCCTTGGTAGGAATCACAAGATAGGAGTAAATCGGCTTAGTTAACACATCGTTACCACTCGATCTGTAAGTTGATTTTCATAGTACATTTCTTTCCTGACCGTTGAAACCTGAAGGATTTTTTCTTGATTGTCATGGGTATTGAGTTTTTCTTTTGTCACCAAAAAGATTGTCTTTTTATCATCATATTGCTGCTCATATTACTCATATTATCTAGATATAAATATTCTTTACGTGTATTAAATATTTAATTTTTGTACTACTTTCGCTAATTTTACTTAGGGTCAAAACATTGTTGTGTATTTTGGGGCAAAACGTCCTTTTTTAATTGGTATCAAAAACTTATCTTGATCCGCGACCTCCGATCTAAATGTGTAAGAGTGGATCACTCTCTGTACCTCCATTCTTTGATGGGAGCAACGATATTTAGTGGAAGGTTAGGATGAGAGCCTTCCTCAAATCGATGGACGAGTGCATGTGGACTAGTACCCAAACTAGGTGGACTTCACCCAAAAGTGATAATGAACCAAAAGTTCTGTCTTTGTGGTCAAAAGAAGAATTTAATGCGTGTAATTGAAACAGTAAGGGATTACATGCTATTTGCATGGCCATATCTCCCGATGAGTTTAAACGTATATCTATGTGTAAGACTGAAAAAGATACTTGGGACATACTTAAAATTACTCACGAAGGAACCAAACGTATAAGAAATTCAAAACTGCAAATGCTAACTACCAGATTTGAAGAAACTCATATGAAAGATGATGAAACTTTTGATAAATTCTATACTCAATTGAACGATATTGTCAAATTCTCATTTAATTTAAAAGAATGGATTCCTGAAAATTAAATTGTTAGTAAAGTTCTTAGATTACTCTCTGAACGATTTGGACCTAAGGTCATCGTTATCAAAGAAAGTAAAGATCTTGATAAAATAAAAATCAAAGAACTTGTAGGATTCTTCTAAACTCATGCGCACACACTTCCACAGTCAAGAAAAAATAATTCGATTGCTCTAAAATTTGTTAGGGTCGAGTGAGATCGTGACTCCGATGAGAAGTCGAATAACGATGAAAATTTTACCACATTTGTTAGAAATTTTAAGAAATTCTTGAAGAAAAATAAATCTTCAATTGACACACCAAGTACAAATTTAAGAAGATTTATTAAACTTGACAAGATAGAGCGACAGAAAATTAAGGACTCCAAATTAAAAAATACCCAAGGAGTTCAATGCGATGAGTGTAAAGGTTTTGGCCATTATAGATTTAAATGTCCAAATTTTAAACGCTAATAAGGTCACGCATTAAAAGCGAATGCAATATTAAGTGATGAAGAAGAAGAAGATGTTGAAAGATGTACTGACGAAGGCCAAGCCAAATATATAGCTTTTATAACCTCATTGTGTGGCAATGATGAACGACTTGTAGAACATTTTAATCAATCTGATGATTTTGAGGCTGAGTCAGAAGTTAAATTTGATGAGTTTTAAGAAACATATAATAAACTGTTTAGGAAATACTTAAAAGTAAAATAAATAACTAAAACCCTAAATAATAAGCTCATAGATTTGGAAAAAGAAAAGGCAGAAATTATGACAAAATTAAATAGCGCTACTTTTGCACATCATGAACTAAAAATAGAACACAGTTTCTTAATCGTAATAATTAAATCCCTTAAAGTGAAGCTTGAAAACACTAAGAATGATATGAAAACATTTTCAAGTGAAACCTAAAAACTTGATTACATATTGGGGCTTGGAAAAGGTGTCGGAAATAAAAAGAGTTTGGGATATATTGAGAAAATTTCCCAACACGGCCCGTAACCTAAGACTTTCCTTACACTTGCCATGAAAATTCCACACGAGAATATAAACACATTTAATATTTCTCAATCAGTGCCTCAACATGTAGAGAAAAGATTTGGCTCAAATCATTTGCCTAATCGATATAGCCAAAAAGTCATTAATAAACCCACTAAGTTTGTACCTACTTGTCATGGGTGCGGTATTATTAGCCATATTCGTCCCTATTTCCCTGTGATATCTTTTCGAACTAATTTTTGGTAAAATCTAACAATAAAAAATCTTATCAATCATATTCACCTTCTAAAAGATCAGGTGACATATTTAACCAAAATGATAAAATGTGGTGAGAAAATATGGATCAAGAAGAGTGAGCTCTACTATCCCTTGGCCATTCATGACAAAAAGGAAAAGTAGATTTCTATTCTTCAGGGAGATTGTTCCTATTAGGGGGAGTCAAAGACATTGTTTTTTTTTAAAGGGAGAGGAGATCATTTCTATTATTTGTGGTAGGAGGAGACAGTATTATTTTTTGTTAGGGGGAGATATTGCTCTTTTTGTGAGGGACAGTTCTTCTTTTACTTTTGTTGCTACTGCTTTGTCTTCATTCATTTTATTGCTGCATGTTATCTCCCTTGTCTATTGCTACCGCCATAGTATATCATCTTATATTATACCAGTTTGTACTAGCTATATTTGACTAGGCAACCCAATTATAGTACCGACGTAACAGTCACACATCAATACAGCAGTGCTAGTGTAGATTTTTATATTTTCATAAATTATTTTTATTTCTTACAAGGTGTTGATTTTTATATACACGGGTTCTAACTCGATGGTGTCTAAACCTGTGCTTCAATTATATTTTTTTTCTTTATGTGTTTTGTCACAGAATTGTTAAAGGGGGAGATCGTTAGGGATATTTTTATGATTAGTATATTCCGTGACTATATATAATCATATGTCGATGTTGGGTTGTGTTTCGTCAAAGTGCTGCATCAACATATTTTCCGTAGCTGTCCATTCCGACTTCCAGGAGTACCACGCATGCTATGAGCACTCTACCCGCTTGAGCTCAAAATCCCAAAGCTCTACCCTCGTAGTGAGCTCTCCACGTACACGAGCCCAAAATCCCGAAGCCCTGCCCTCACCATGCGCTTTCCACCCACTCGAGCCCAAAATCTCAAAGCCCTACGCTTGCCATGCTCTCGAGCACAAATTTTAGAAACCCTCCGCTCGCTGCTCACCTCCTTCTTTGTAACGTTTCCGGCGCATCCGCATGTAGATATTGTCCACTTTGGCTCGAGAAAACTTCACGGCGTCCCCAAGCCTACAGGCCGCAGCCTGGGAGAGTTTCATGGCATCTCCAAGCCTACAGGCCTCACGGTTTTGTTCCTGGCAGACGGCCTAAGCCGCCCCCAAAACGCGTCTCCCAGAGTGGCGCAGCGGTGGCACAGCGTGACCAGATATTGTCCTCTTTGGCCTGGGGAACTTCACGGCGTCCCAAGCCAAACACAGGCCTCAAGGTTTTCTCCTGGCAAATCCCCCACGGGCTCCCAAAACGCGTCTACAAGGGGAAAGGTGTCCATGCCCTTATAAGGACACTTAGTTTCCCTCCCCCAATCCAATGTGGGACCTTACAGTCCACCCCCTTGGGGACCCAGCGTCCTCGTTGGCACACTGGACCGGATCCCAGCTCTGATACAATTTGTAACGTCCCCGGTGTATCCGCATGTAGATATTGTCCGCTTTGGCCTGGGAGAACTTTGCGGCGTCTCCAAGCCTGCAGGCCGCAGCCTGGGAGAGTTTCACGGCATCTCCAAGCCTACAGGCCTCACGGTTTTGTTCCTGGCAGACGGCCTCAGCCGCCTCCAAAACGCGTCTCCCAGAGTGGCGCAGTGGCGGCACAACGTGGCGAGATATTGTCCTCTTTGGCTTGGGGAACTTCACGGCGTCCCAAGCCATACACAGGCCTCAATGTTTTCTCTTGGCAAACCCCCATGGGCTCCCAAGACGCGTCTACAAGGAGGGAGGTATCCATGCCCTTATAAGGACACTTCGTTCCCCTCCCCCAATCCAATGTAGGACCTTACATTCTTGCTCGAGCACACATAGGGTTTCGGTGTGCCCACCGCACACTCAAGCCATGCTCGAGCGCTGCGGCAACGGGCAAATTTTTTAAAACTATTTTTCAAACCCTCTATAAATATACACTTATAATCAATTGCCCTGACACTTTATTGATATATTTGGAGCCGTCCCACTTGAGAGAAAATCATTCTCCACTTTTTAATCTTGCTCCGAATTGATAAAACTGATCTTTTATCATTGTGTTTCATGTGCGAGCAGTTTTCTCATCACTTTCTCTTTATCGATCCATCACCTTTACCCCTACCTTTTTTGGTGACGTCAATACATTGAAAAAGGGGATTCGATATTGTTTGGAAATTCAAGTGGCAAGAGAGGAAAGATTGACGTGAAGACTAGAAGGCGTTCGGTTCCGTTACCGTTGGCAAATCTAAAGAGTTCTTTGGTAGGGATCACAAGATGAGAGTAAGTCGGCTAGGTTAGCACGTCGTTACCGTCCGATCTATAAGTTGATTTTTATAATGCATTTCTTTTCTGACCGTTAAAGTCCAGAGGATTTTTCTCAATTACCGTGAATATCGAGCTTTCCCTTCGTCACCAAAAAAAATTTCTTTTTATCATTATTATTGCTGCTCGTATTACTTATATCATTTATATATAAATATTCTTTACGTGTATTAAATAATTAATTTTTGTACTACTTCTACTAATCTTATTTAGGGTTGAAACATTGTTGTATATTTTGGAACAAAACGTCCTTTTTCACAATCCATAACAATTGAGATACTATTAATGACATCTATATCTAAATAAATACGATATTCACCAATATGTACTGTACCATGCTGAATCTCATGATGCTCCTATAATCCATCCGAACCCCCTACTCTTAAGGGGTAAAATATAAATACGTAAACTTAAAATTCAACAAGTATCATCATATACATAGATAAAATAATAAATATAAATCAGAGAGAGGATGAAGTCTCATATTAAATTATATAAAACAAATCATGAGATCCATAAATCAACTGAAAGTCTCAGAATAGCCTCATATTCAAATAGTATATCAAATCATATCACCCCACCTGGACATGCTTGTAATAAATTATGATTCTATATCACGTTGTATAAACCCCAACCGTCTCCACCTCTGCATGGAACACATATCAAAATTTAGATCCAAATCTCAAATGTATATACAATGGCTATATTTTACACTTGTAACTCTCGGCCACTCATATCATCGGCTCTCAACCCGATTACATTTTAAGCCTACAATTACTCAGTCATTTTTATCATTATCAACGACATTTTAGACGTGCAACTGCTCGTCCATCTTTTATCATTATTGATTAGATTTTAAACCTACAGTTACTCAGTCATTTTTATCATTATCGTCTACATTTTAGACGTGCAATTGCTCGACTATCTTTTATCATTATTGGCTATATTTTAGACCTATAATTACTCAGTCATTTTTTTTATTATCATCTACATTTTAGACTTGTAATTACTTGGGTATCTTTTATCATTATCGATTATATTTTAAGCCTACAATTACTTAACTATTTTTTTATCATTACTAACTATATTTTAGACTTGTAACTGTTCAACCATCTTTATGAGGTCTCGAACCCGAAACATGATAATTTGAGATTAATAAAAATGATAATAATCATGATAATGTTAAACATGTATAAAAGAATGATGATTGAAAGTAAAAAGTGAAAAAATTATTAAAGTCCAGCAAAATAGCAAGGTAGCGCCTGCTGTGCGCTCGAGGCGCGGCAGCAAGCCCCTGGAGCAACCCTGTGCTCACCGCGTTCTCGAGCACAGGCGCAATTTTAACCCCCTACGTTCTGATCCAATTCTATTTGAATTGAAGGGAGCGGGTTTTGACAGTAGTAGTAGCAGTGGTCCAAGGGAGAAGAAGGGGAGAAGAGAAGAGGGAAGAAAAAATCGCCCATTCTGATCAGCTCAGGGTAAAATTAATGATAAATCAAGCTCTGGCAAGTGTGCTTCGTTCATTATTTACTATTTTTATAGTGTTTTAACATCACAAATATGGTATTTATACTTTAAATCCATGGTTCTGCATGTTTATTGTAAAAAATGCCTATTTCTCCTGATTAATCGAATAAATTTTATGTTTTCTTGTATATACTGATATATATGCCTCTGATTTTGTATAAATAAATGTGTTCAGTGTTCGTTTGTCATCCGAAAGATTTTGTAAAACCCTAAGTGCAAAAAGAAGGAAATTTAATTATTTTAATCTAAGATTTCTATTATATAAAAGTTAATTTGTCACATGATAATGTCCAGTATGTGATTTCTGTTTGAAAAATTTGCACTGATTTATACTGCTAAATTTCTGAAGGATATATACTATTACTATCTATTCTAAAAATAAATCTGAAGAGTTACTGTGAAATTTCTTACAGACTTCTGAAATTGAAATGGGTTTTCAGTTAAGAAATGATTAGAAAATATATTTCTGATATTGTTACTTAGGACTCGGGACTGATATGCAGTCAGATTAGGTTCTCTGATATACTTTAGAACGTTTTGATGATAATCAAGAATAACTCGATCTATAGAATTATACGTGGTCCATCCTTCATCAGGGTGTTAACCTAGAGGGTAGTTACTGTTATTGGCCAGTATTTCTGTTGTGATCCCATGAGATGAGATTCTTCTGTTTCTATTTCTGACCTTTAATTGTATGGAGTAAATATAATCTATCCTTGATTATTAATCCCCTCTACTAGTAGCGTTTACTTTTAAGGTCCTTTACTGATAGAAAAGGAAATTTTCTATAAATTATAAAGTTGAGACTGATTCTAATTTTTAAAACATAACTGCACCGATTTCTAGCATAACTGTACTGATTTCTGATTCCTGAAAGTTTAATTATTGTCAAAATATGCTTTCTCTGTTTTCTATATCCTCTTCTACTTCTAAATATTTTAATATCTGTATAATTATTTTGCATAATAGGATTTACTGCATGTATGTATGTACCTTATTGAATTTTGACTCATTATTTACTATTTTTTCCTCCATATGAGACAGTAAAGTTGGTACCGAATGAGAAGGAATAACTGAAGTTTAGCCTACTGATTTTTGGAGACTTAAAATCGTTTTGGAGATCTTGGAAGATTACAGTTGAATGTAATTAATGAGTTTTGTATATGAATTTTTGTATGTAGTATGTATGCGATGAAAGAATAATTTATGCTCCCGCAGGTTTATAGTACTGCTTCCACCATATATTTGCTGGATTCTATACAGGTCTTAGATGGCATCTCTTTTATATTTCTGACCTAGTGGATTGGACTAGATTTGAGCCATGGATGAGATATTAGACTGAGATCCTGTGTATGTGTGTTGTAGGATGAGATGATGATATTTGCGTAATTGTATACTTGATTTAAGTTATTTGATACACGTTGTACTTTTGGTTTCCATCCAGTTATAGAGAAAATTCTGCTGAAAATTTTGCAGTAATTATATGTTTTGAATTGATGGTTTTAATTTTTACTTCTGTCTTGACGAAAATTTCTGAGGAAAAAAATCCGTTTAATCACAATCTTTTATTATTATCGGATCATATATCGATTCATCAGGGCGTCGGAAGACCATGGTCTCATACACATATCAACCCATCAGAGCCCCAAACCACTATGGCCCTGCAAAATAATATCCCTAACCCCTGGCACGTGCACGTACACCAATGCACTAGCTAAAGAAAATTTTCGTACTCATTTTCATATAGAGGTATTGGTATAAAATATACAGGTATTTGATAATTATTCATTTTTTAAAAAAATTACAAAGCCCTCAAATATTTACAAAAATAGAGCAAAACCCTCAAATAGCTTTTAAAACTTGCACAAGCACTAAGAAAATTGGATGGGCTAAGTAAACTTCCAAATCATAATCAAAATATATTAAATAATGAAATAGGAAAAAGGTAGGGCTTGCCTCAAATTTATATCATGTAGATTTGATGAAAGGATACTATGATCTACCAAAATTATACTTTCTCTCTCCTCTCCCTACACTCTCCCTCTCCTCCTTTCTCTTCTGTTGCATGCGAATGGCGTGCATTGCTTTTTATAGACAGACCCGCACTAGAGCATGCCTCAGGCACATGCTCTTGAGCAACCCAGTGCTGAAGCATACCTTAAGCATGCATTGGGTGTAGGCTCTTTGGAATCGGTGCTCGAGTGTGCCTCTAGCGTGTGTCAAGTACCACGTTGTTGAACCAACTATAATCTAAAATCTTATAATATAATTATTTTGAAGCACATCTAATTAATTTAAAATCATAATTAATATTAAAATAATTTAAATAAAGATTTGGGGTATTACATCAATGATGGGTTGCATAAGTGACATTATAGAAAGAATAATCCTGCGGCAAGGCCATAATTTGGGTGCTATGAGAAGGATGGCCGAATAGGGGCAAGGTAGAATGCCCTTTGACTGATTCTAGAGTGAGTCAGTTTGAGAATTTTTGAGAGAATTTGATTCGATAAAAGCTAATGGCGTATATCCTCAATGTCCAATTTGGGTCTGTGGATAAGAATTGTTGGCGAATTTAATTTTGCTTAATATACCAGACGTTGATGTTATTTTGGAAATAGATTAATTGGCATGCGATCACATCAGTGTAGATTATTTTAGCAAGATGATTTTGTATTGCATCTGGGGTTACGTTTCTTTTGCGTTTTGAGGAAGAGTTGAAAGTGAGACAATGAGATTGATTTCAGTTTTTCATGTAAGCTATTTGATGAAGGATATGTGTTAATCCTATTTGGCATATATAACCACATTTGAAAGTCATTTTCTATTCATTGAGGATATTTTAGTAGTTTGTAAATTTAAGGATTTCTTTTTGAAGGATTTGCCTAGATTACTTCCGGTTGAGAGAATTAGTTTATTATTGATATTGTGTTGGAATCGACACCGATTTTGAGAACTCCGTATAGAATGGTCCTGTCTGAATTAAAGGAATTAAAGTAGCAATTACATGATTTATTGGAGAAAGGTTTCATTTGGCCAAGTGTTTCATTGTGGGGTACTTTGATGCTTTTTGTAAAGAATGAAAATAGATCGATGAGGTTAGGTGTGAATTATTGGGAATTAAACATGATCATGATTAAGAACAAGTATCTCCTTCCGAGGATAGATGATTTGTTAGATTAACTATAAGGAGCTCGGGTATTCTCCAAGATTGATTTGCTCTTGGGGTATTATCAACTGAGGATTTAGTGAGATGATGTAGATAAGACAGCCTTCAGGACGAAGTACGGCTATTATAAGTTTTTGGTGATACCTTTTTAGTTGACAAATATATCAACATCATGTATAGATTTGATAGATTGAGTTTTCTAGCCATACTTGGATCAGTTTGTAATGGTCTTCATTGATAATATTCTGATTTATTCAATGAGTTTTGAGGAGTATCAGACTCACCTGAGGACTGTGCTTCAGATTTTAAGGAAAAGGCAGTTATTTGCTAATTTGAAGAAGTGTCAATTATGGTCGAAGAAAGTTTCATTCTTGGGTTACATTATTTCTAAAGGTGGTATATCTATGGATCCGAAGAAGATGGAAGCAGTGGCCAATTTAGAGAGACCGATGAATGTAGCAGAGATGTAGAGTTTCTTTGATCTAGTTGGATATTATAGGCGCTTCGTTGAAATGTTTTTGATGATTACAGTGCCATTGAATCAATTGATGTAGAAGTAAATGATATTTATTTAGGATGACAATTGTGAAAAGTGCTTTCAGGAGTTGACGAAGAGATAGACAGCGGTACCGATTTTGTCGATCCCTAATGGATAAGGAAGATTTGTAGTATATTATGATACTTTCGAGAAAGGTTTGGGTTGCATGTGGTTGCCTATGGGTCAAGGCAATTGAAAGTCCATAAATAGAATTATCCTACCCACAATTTGGAGCTGTGGCCGTGATATTTGTTCTAAAGATTTGGAGACATTATCTTTGTAGAGAGAAATTTATGGTTTATTTGGATCATAAAAGTTTAAAATATTTATTTTTATAGAAAGAATTGAATATGCTGCAGTGTAGGTAGATAGATTTGCTTGAGGATTATGATTGTAAGATCATGTATCAATTAGGAAAGGTGAATGTAGTGGTTGATACGTTGAGTTGAAAGACTTCGAGTTTGATGGCTCACCTGATGATTAAGAAATGGGAGATGTTGGATGGAATGAGTAGCTACATTATGCGGTTGCACTTCTAATGGTCAAGGATGATATTGTTGTGTCTCCAGGTGCAGCCTATAATTTTGGAGAAGATGGATTTGGGTAATGAATCATTTTTTACGAGCGACCCGTATTTGATGGAGATTGCTGGAGATTTGGGTAATGAGTATGGCCGGATGGAATTTTTTATTTTCAAAATAGGATTTATGTTCCGAATATTGAGGAGATTAAAGAGGGAATATTGAATGAGACCTATAAAACAAGGTTTGTGTCAAAATTTTTGGAGAAAGTTTCAAAAGGAATTAGGTACCAAGTTAGAATCCAGTATGGCATTTAATTCGCAAATAGATGGTTAATCATAGTGGTACAGTGGAAGTGTGTGGACCCATAACCCATGGGTCATGAGATTGGATTTAAGGTCGATGTGGGTGATTATATGTTTCTGAAAGTATCTTCGAGGAAAGGAATTTTGAGGTTAAGGTGGAAGGACATATTGAAGTTGAGGTTCATTGGACCATTTACAATTTTATAGCTAGTTGAAGAGGTGGCCTATAAATTGGCTTTACCTTAGAGTTTGGCGGATTATCACGATGTATTCCATATTTCGATATTAAGGAAATATGCGTATGATCCTTAGCATGTAATCAAATTTGAGCCATTACAGATTGATAAGAATTTATCGTATATTGAGGTTTTGGTTCATGTTTTGGATTGGAAGGATCCAGTATTAAAGAATAAGATAGTCCTTTTGGTTAAGGTATTTTTGAGAAATCATTCATCAGAGGAAGCGACTTAGGAGCGATAGAAGAAAGTTTGGAAGATATATCCCAATCTATTTACTATTGAGGTACGTACATTTTCATAATAAAATTTTTATACGGAGTAGAGAGTTGTAATACTCGGCTCCCATTTAATTTATTTTTGTGATAGTTATTATTTTTTGTATATTTGATACATTGGGATTAATAGTATATTGTTATACTTTTGAAGGAATTTTGATCAACGGGTTGGAATCTAAAGTACGTCTAAGTGGTGCCTAAAGCACCGTCACCTGTGGGTTACGCTCAAGTGTCAATTTTTGAGAGGTGGTGCTTGTGCACTGTTTGAGTATAAAAAGGGGAGCGGCACCACTGTTCGGCATTCGCACGAGAGAAAGGAAGAGAGGAGAGAAAAATAAGAGAGGAAGAAGAAAAGTGATGGTTTAGAGTATCTTTTTATTAGATTTACTTAGTATAAGGATGAGACAAATATCTATAAGGCCTATTTTTGATATGTTTCAATGTCTAATAAAGTTTATATATATTTTAGAGGTTTAATGTTCATACATGCTATTTTTATTTACCTTATTTATTTCCTTTTGTGCATGCATGTTTTTTTACTAATCGTTTGGAGGTTTTGTTCTGAATTTTTAAAGATTTGAGGGTTTTATTATTTCATGAAAAAATGGGTTAATATTTAAGATTGTATATTTATTTATCTATATTTTTATATGAAAATGGGTATGAAACATGCATGGGCCTTTTATTAGTGCTCATATATTGCTACCTGGTGATCGAGGTTACTATCTCTATTATTTGATATCTAATCAGTTATGAGGAGATCTCTATTTTCGATGAGAAAATATTTGTGAATCTCTTTTCCACCATTAGGAAAAGGCTATATTTATAGTTGACCCGTCTCGTTTGTATTTTAATGAGAACTATCATAAGTAAAGTGAACGAAAAAGTATTATATGTACTAAATTTAAGGATTACACCTAAAATTACGAGTGGTGAAATATAATGGGTACATTTCTTATCTATGGGAGATAGAGTGCATAGATGGCCTTATCTACAGGTCAAAATAGTAGATGACTTTGGTTTAAGATTACCGAAAGTATATATAATCATTCCTTAAGTTGGTCTCTTGGCCTTCTATTCTCTGATTTTGTGCATGCTTTGTATTTCTACAGTAATTTATATTTGAACTTTGCTTTGAGATTTGTAGGTTTGTCCACAGATGGGATTTGGTTAGTCTCATACATTTGATATATAATTTGTCCCAAATATGTTATTTGATTCCATGAAGCACCTTGAAAAATGTGAGCGAAGTTATTTCTTGTCTGTCCATGGAAAATGTAATATCCGACTTTCATTTAATTTATTTTGGTGATAATTATTATTTTGGATATATTTGATACATTGGGATTAATAGCATATTGTAGAATTTTTGAAGAAATTCAAATCAACAAGCTAGCACCTTTTTCGTGGGTAAAAAAAGGCTCTGTTTATTATTGACCTACCCTGTCTGTATTTTAATGAGAACAGTTGTAAGTGAATTGAATAAAAAACTAATATATTCAAATGTCCTTATATATATACTAAATTTGATAATTTCATCCAATACCACAGGTTACAAAATATAGTAAGTACGTTCCTTATCTATGGGAGACAATGTATAGATGACCCTACCTATAGGTCTAAATAATAAATGACTCTAATTTAAGATTATCGGGAGTATGTGTAACCCTTCTTTAAGTTGGTCTTTTGATATTTGGTTCTTTAATTTCGTGGATATTTTATATTTCTATATTAATTTATATTCAAACTTCAATTTGAGATTTGTATGTTTGCCCACAAATAGGATTTGATTAGTCTCATATGTTTGATACATGATTTGTCTAGGTACATATTTTAATTTATATGATTTAGTTTCAGACTCTATTTCGTACATATGTGATTTTGACCTGAACTCTATTTTATTTCACCTTTATTTTGGTATAGATTATGATATGGATTATGATCTAATTTGGATTATCTGATTTCGCTTCGGTTGACTTCTATTCAGTATATGTTCTAATGAGATTATATTTGATATGGATTATGATTTGGATACGAGACTACCTTCAAACTTTTAATGTCGGATTTTTAGATTTGTATCTTTAACCCGTTTTGAATTGGTATATGGACCATCTCTCTGATTTCGGATGTTATTATTTGTTATATGTAATATTGTTATTTGCTGAATTTTAAACTCACATTTTACTTCTTATCCTTTCAAATTAGTGGGTTTGGATATTGTGCAAGAGATTAGACAGGATCTGACGCAACTTTATTTATGTTGGTGAGTGTCATATTTGTTCGGATATTTCTTAGTGTGGGCTGTATTTTGGATATTTTAGATTAGCTGAGCGTATGGCCGTGGTTATGTATTAAGAACGGTGTGATTATGCATATATTTGGTTTGTCCTTCCCTTACAAATGCTTGGAGTAGGTCGTACTATTTATTATCTGAATGATTGTCCGATAAAATCTTGTGATGAGTTTTACGTTTTATTTATTATTATTTTTTGAATGATAATAATTTTACGGTTTCTCTATTTTTTTCCCCCTGGTTTAGGATCTATTTGTTATTGTGGTATTATTTTAGGATTTTAATTTTATGGATTATAATTAATTGGACTTGCTTTGAATCTGGATTCATGACAGAAAATATACTTGACATTTATAATTTGTACACCATTCCTTCTACTATTCTATTCTAAGTCCCTTCATCCAAAGAGAGGGCTTACTCTCTAATAGATGGCTCTAGTACAGCACTTGAAGACCATCTAAAAGATGGCCTCCATATTCCTCTAATAAGAGAATTCATATAAATAATGGAGGCTCTTAAGATTCTAATCGCCCATTTTCAAGCTAACGTTATTAGATATATTGTAACTTTATGTATCTTTTTTCGGTATTAAGATCTTAGATTGAATGTCTAGATGGTTAAAATTATTTTTTTTGTTTTGACTAAGAAAATGATTAGATTTCTTTGACTTCAAGAATGAAGTTCAAAATAAGTAGAGAAAACTCAAACTCGATGAAGAACTACAAAGACAGATTCTTTTTCATCAATATTTTCAATAATTAGATTTTGACAAATAAATATAGTAACATTAATACCATGTTTTCTAGTTTGGTTATTAAGAATGAACTTACTATAACTAGATCTCAATGTAATTTAGTAAAAGTGCATACAGTTGAGTTGTGTAAAACTTACAAATTTTTTACCTAAATTGCTTTGAATGCTATTCATTGGTACGTCATCTCGAAGGAGAAGCTATTGCTAATATGCCTCCTTATGCATTAAAAAGGATAAAGGGCATTTTTATAGGCTTTTCTTCCAAGGCTGATATGGTTTAGGCTAACATTCTTGCAGCAACTTTACCAATCCTCATTTTAATGATGATGATAAGGTTTTGAAGATTGTTAATAAAGCTTTTAAGGAATGTATTGCTGATTGTGGTGCTGAGATGATAACCAAATGATCCACTCATCTAGCAAGTTCGGCTATTGTCTCTTTCTCTGCTAGTTTTTTATAGGAGATGCCTGCTTTGAATTTTAAAGAAATGTTTTCCATAATTCCTTCGAGGGATGAGCATGATTCTTTGTATCATTCTTCACGTGAGAATGAGCTAGTTAATACTCCTAGTATTGTCAAATATGGGATTCCAGTTATTTTTAACTCTCCTATATCCATTGAACCATCACTTGGGACTTCTGCAACTCAGTATGCTTCTCCGAAGCCAAAAATAATAATGTAAATATTGATAGAGAGATTGATATTCATTTGTTACCATCCTTTTTGTGCTATATGGGTTCTAAGGCCTCACATGGAGCCCCAGGTTTTGAGATTTCTTTGTATAATAGACCTTTGTCTCTCCTTTATTGGAGTTAGTCTCCTATGCCAAACCTTGACCAGTTTGGATCATTATCACTAGTTTTTGCATGTAGAGAGGGTGTCTAATTGAAATGATAGCCTCTGAGTCTTTAATTTTGAGCAATTAATTTGTCTTTAAATTATAGACTTAAGTTTTTTTTGCAGTCAGAAAACCTTTTGTATCAAATAAAGAGCATGACATATAGTTAGAATATTAAGATTGATTGCTTGTCTTAATCTCACATTGATCCTTCTGTGATTCAAGGTTTGAAATTTAGGCATGGTTTTCAAAGTTAGGACATCATTTTTTGAACATCGATTAGTCTATCTTAAGAAAGAAGTGGTAGAGTAGGTAAGTAAGTCTTGTGATTATATTGATCAAGTACCATCATTGAAGGCTAGCCAGTTCTTTTAATGATAGAACTCCTGAAACTAAACGGTGCGTGGCAACAACTATTAGAGTTGTAAATGGACTAAGAGCTCAATGTGTAAGGCTTGAAGAGTTACAATGGAGAAGTATCCAACTTGAAAAATTAGTATCTACTTAATTCTCAATTCAATGAGAGAATTGGTTTTCATAGGAAG
This sequence comes from Nepenthes mirabilis, assembly GCA_025585075.1. Lineage (NCBI taxonomy): Eukaryota > Viridiplantae > Streptophyta > Magnoliopsida > Caryophyllales > Nepenthaceae > Nepenthes > Nepenthes mirabilis. The sequence goes on from JAODPA010106827.1 coordinate 15,802, forward strand.
ATAGTCTTCTCGTTAGCTCTTGACTTTCCTATTAACTATTTGGATCCTAAAAATTTTGAAGCTTCTTTAACTTTTGAGGTTAAAAATGTTGAAAAGCAACCAAGTTCTCAAGCTTCAGGAATAAGATCTGAACACAAGCTATAGGATTGCCAATTCATTTTTGATCCTTGAATCTTATAATCTCATATTGTAGTTGTATTTGAGAATGAAGTAATTGGACCTTCAATATATATATTTAGGCTTTTTTATCTTCAAATATTTATTACTCTTTGAATTAACATCTATCAGGTAATATAGCTCTTGGGCATATATTTTGAATATTTGACCGTAAGATGGCCAAATTAATTGTCAGTTAAATCCTTCAACTATCATCATTGGTTAGATAGAACTCTGATCATTGACCATTTGACTGATTGTGTATATCCCATGGAAGAAAATGTTGACACTCATGCACATGTTGCATCCTTAATATTTAATAGGTTAGATGATTATTATTAGTTGATTCTCTATTGACTTTATCTGGTCTATCATTTGACTTTTCAAAAGGGAATCAAACATTTGGTTTTCAACCTCTTGAATCTTTTGAAATTTTTGGTGTGTGACTATACTTTAGGGCATATGGTTCCATTGAACCCACACTGTGACCATTCCCTTGAATTGCACATAGTTCACAAAAAAGGAATTTAAATCAATTGTCTAACTCAAAATCAGTCATGGTCATATTGATAATGCACATGCATACAAATTGGTAGGAACGGATTTAAAAGAGTAACTTTATTAATAACTTGAAAAAAGTAATTTATAATACCCAAGTATTTTACAGTGAGGGGAAGGGCATAACTCTACGTTTTTAGGATGACTTCTTTATCGATAGTATTTTTTGAGGTGAAGGGTGTTTTAAGTTTGAAGGACTAACTTTTTATTTTGGGTACTAAACTTATACGCCGTATTACAAAGTATTGCTAATATTAGGAAGGGTCCTTTCAAAGTTGGGGATAATTTATTCCTGTGAGCAAGTTTCTCAGTTATTTTGATAGTCCTTAATACCAAATCACCCACTTCAAAAGTCCATATCTTCACCTTCTTGTTATAGCACCAAATGACTCTTTATTGATAGACCGCTACTTGAATATGTACCGTTTCTCTAGTATCATCTAGGAGATCTAAATTTGATCTTAACAGTCAAGAATTTTAATTTTTAGTAAAATTTTTCACTCTATGATGTGGTGGTCTTATTACCACTAGGATTATGCTTTTGTTCTGAAATATAGATTAAATGGTATCTCTCGAGTGAGTTTTCTCGGAATTGTTCAATAAACCCAAAGTGCTTATGGCAGTTTGTTTACCCAAGCACATCTAACTTTGTCTAGCTTGCTATTTAACTCATTGATTATCATTTAATTTGTCATTTCTGCTTGTCCATTTATTTAAGAATATGAAATTAATATATAGGCCAATCTAATATTGAGACCATTACAATATTTTATAAACCTTTTTCTGAGAATTGAGAACTACTATTTTGGTACTTGAATTCCGCTATATTTTGTTCTAAAATTTTGACCAATAAAAAAATTTTTACCGATTTTGTTAAGTAATCCACTACAACAATGATAAATTTTTTTGACTAGTTATTAGGAAAAACAATTCGAGCATGTCTAGCCCCTATTATGTGAATGGCCAAAGAGCCTACAAAATTTGGAAATCTATTTGTAGCTGTCTGGGTGCACTACCATTAATTTGATAATTCTTGTAATTTTTAAGAACTCAATCATGTTTTTCTTCATAATTGGCCAATAGAACCCTTTCCTCATAATCCTGAAGGCTCAAATTTTACCTCCCATGTACTCTCCATGTATGCTAAAATATACTTCTCCGATAGTGTAATTAGCTTCTATTGAAATAAAATAGCGTATATAGGGTATTGAGTAACCTTTTCTATAAGGTGACCTTTCTACCAAAACATATCGTCCAGTCATTTTTGAAATTTACTTTGCCCCCATGAGATCACTCAGAATTGTTCGATTTTTAAGATACTTGAGATGAGGAGTCACCTAAGTTATCTCATCAACTATTTGGAGAATTTTATATTGTTCCTCAATGCTAAGTCTTTAATGCACCTCTCTCATATCCCAAGCATATTATTCCAATTAACTAGATATTGCCATTTTGAAAAAAATAATTAGCTTTTCAATTATCTTCTCTAGGGATATTGGTAATATCAACATTATTGAGAAATAACAAGAGATCTCATATGTTGTAAAGATATTTAGCCAGGTCTAGGGTGGATACTTCAAAGTTAGCTAACTCCTAATTAGCCACTAACTCAAAACTATTGTAGATGATTATGTTCTTGACGGAGCATTTTTCGGCCAGTTGCAATCCAATTGGCAGAGCTTTTTTTAATCCACCACATTGTTGGTGGTTGGGGACCCAAATGTAATTAAGTTTTCAATCTCAAACCCTGTAGATGTAGTTAATATAATTCTAGTTTCACAACCTAATTGTGAAGATGCTACATTAACATGCAATATTTATGTGGGCAATGACCTATCTAATGTAGCCCCCATGTGTTCATTGATTTCTACAGAGATTGGAGTCATTATTTTTATAATAAATTTTGTGAGAGTTTGACCATTTATGAATGGTCGTACTCTAAATTCTATGTCACATTGTCCAACTCAATTGAACATTTGATTAGATATTTGGATCCTTTTAGTTTCTACAAAATCCTTTTTAAAAGTTGATTTGTTAAAATTATAATTTTGTAGGCTTGAAAATTGGGGTGGAACTTTCTTGCAGCAAAACCTAGGGTTAAAGTTGTACTCTCCGTTCATGCATATCGAGTCTTTGAGTTGACTAGGATCTTGCTGATATAATATACCAGTTGCTAAATCCATACTTCTTTTCTGACCAGAATAGCACTTAAAGCTACTTCTGAGAAAGTTAGGTAAAGATATAATTTCATATTGCTTTTAAGACAAGTTTATAAATACAGTTGTGTCAAATACTCATTTAACTCTTGAAAAGCTTGCTGGCATGCATCCATCTAGCAAAAACTATTTGTCTTTACTTATCTTAATGACCTGAAGAATGGTAAATATTTATCAACTGCCTTAACTGAAAATTAGGATAGAGCGGTGAATCGTCTAGTTAAATTTTAAATTTCCTTAATAATTAGAGGTGGTTCCATATCCATTATAACTTCAATCTCCTCTGATTTACCTCTATCCCACATTGTGAAACAATAAATCCCAAGAACTTATCGAAAGTTCCTCTGAAGATGCATTTGGTCAAGCTTATCTTCATAAGGTGTGTTTGAGTATCTCAAACATCTTGACTAGAATGTTGATATAGTCATTAGTAAGCTTGCTTTTGACAAGCATTTTGTAGTCATTCCGTATGTTTGAGTCTCTTTATATTTCTTTCGAACTATTATTCAAATATTTTATTTACCAAACTTTAATATATTGCTTTGACATTCTTCAAGTTGAACAGTATTATTTTGTAATAGTATGTTCTCTGGTCGGTCTTGAATGAGGTCATCTCCTCATCTTTCGGACTTATTCAAATTTGGTTGTACTCAAAGTAAGTATCCATAAAGATTAGTAGTCGGTATTCAAATGTTGAGTCTACAACTATTCGATCATCAAAAGGGAAAGGCTATCTTTTAGATATGCGTTACTCATATTTTTAAAATCGACGCACATTCACTGTTTTTCATTACTCTTTTTAACAATGATAATATTGGATAACCAATCTAAGTTGTTTATTTCTTTGAAAAATCTTGTATCAATTAATTTCTCAACCTCTTTATGAATCGCTATAAGACTTTCAATGGAATAGTTTTGTCTTTTTATTTAATAGACTTTTGTTCAAGTGTAATGCTCAACTTGTGACTATCATTTCTGCTAGAATGCCTAACATAACTTTAAGAGTCCAGGTGAAGACATTCTTATTGTTTCAAAAAAATTTAATTAATCTCTATTTTAGATCTCCATTTAGTGAAGAATCGATCTAAACATGCTTATTCCAATCCATCGGATGTAGAGAAATTTAGAGTGGTGACTCTCCTAGTTGAGCATGCTAAAAGAGACATTGTCTCAAAGATCAAATTCCTCAACTAGTTATGGAGGAATCAAACCATTAACTTGCATCAAGTAGCAACTTTGTTTTATAACTTGTCTCCCTTAATTTTTCCAATCGCATATCTAGTTGAAAACTTCGTTTTAAGTTGTAAACTGAGAGAATGTCAAAAATAAGAAAGTTAGATGATGAGAAGACATCCTTAGATATGCTCCCATTATAACTTCAAAATATACTATTCTCTTTATTCAAACCAATTCATTATTAGGTCCATATAGTAGTCCATAAAATGGTTCCATTTGATTGCTTTTGAGCCTTATTTTGTGACACATTAAAATAAAAAATATATAAAAAATA
>JAODPA010106838.1:5109-20241 GCA_025585075.1 Nepenthes mirabilis
AAATAAAATAAAACTCTACTAATTTGAAAATAAAATCAAATCTCTTCTAATTGAAAATAAAATCAAATCTAATTTGAAAATAAAATCAAATATCTTTATCCATGATGTCCACATTAGTAATAATTTGTGATGGTGAATGTAATAAGATTTTGAAAGTGGAGAAGGCTCGATGACTAAAAGCTTCAATCAAAATTTGAGAATCAAAAGAAATAACTCTTATCTTTGATGTTAATTATGATTTTATTTGAATTTTATAACAGTGTTAGATGGTGTCATTGCCTTTTTGTAAAAAGTGGAGGAGCAACATGGTTTTGTCAGTTAGGGAGGGATATAAAAAGATTGTTGCTTCCATATGTAATACCAATGAGGATTTTACAAAACATGGTTCTTTCAGTTCCATGAAAAAGTTTTAGACGTTTCACTTCATAAAATTAAGGATTTTAGCAATTTTTAGATAATTCCTTCATGGCTTGTGATACAGATGTTATTATGTTGAAAGAAAAATGGTGGCCTAGTGCACCAACCTTACTTGAGTAATGCAGAATGTTGTTTTAGTGAATTTTGAACCCACCCACGATCTCTAGATTGTAATGAAGCAAGGTTAATGTTACACTAATGTTTACAAAGAGTAGGCTATTAGGCTTTCAATGATATTGAGAACACAGGATGAAAGGACCAACTATATAGAGGGAGAAATGGAAGTTGATTTATCATAAAGACAATAAAGAATGCATTACTTCTATATTTTTCTTGATCTTTTCTGGACATCTTTGTGAAAGGTTCTCATTTTTCTGGTGGATATGTTTTACATGTATGGGTGACCCTGGGTGTCTTTTTTGCACAGAAGTATACTAATTCTTATTAAAAGGGGCAGGGGAGAGAAGGTTCATGGTTAATAAAGGAATTGCTTATTACAATGCAGAAATCAAGTAATGCATGCTCAATGATCTATTGAAGGCCTCAAGGAACAAAAGAAAATTTCAAAACGTTTTAGAACAGATTATCATTTTAACTTGTTTTTGGAATTTATGGATTAAGGCAGTTTGGCATGTCCTCATTCAAATCTGTTAGTGATAGATTCCACCCATTCTCTTATGTGGTAACAAGGTTGAGGCCATTGGTTCCACCTATTGTTCCACCCATTCTCTGTGTTGCTCTTTGTTTTTCAGCATTGCATGGTTAGTTTTGGATGAATGTGCAGAAACTCTTACCGATATTTATTGTTAGACTTACTAATTGAAGCAAAGAGAGTTCGAAGATGAAAAATAAAACAATGAAGACTAATACAATGTTAATTTATTCCCAAGTCGGAGCCTTTGGTTCCACCTACTGTTTCAGTAGTTTCTTGTCCCCTGCTTTTGTATCTGTGTTGCCCACTGTTTGCTCACATTTGACCATGTAGTTTGATCAATGGGAGGTAATTCTTATTGATAAGGTAATTCTTGTTGATAAGCTTATTCATTGTTACCTAATACTTAATGCAAAGAACCAGAGGGGGTAAGTGAATGATGAACCAGATAGACCCAGTGTCGAGCTATTCCCCAACATTAAGGCTTTTGGCTCATTTGCTTTAATTCTACAGATGCTACTGATAAACAGGTACTGAGCTACTGCTGTCCAAGAGTGGGGACTTCTGATAAATCCCGACTTATAGCAATATTTTAGATCTTTTTGGGACTTTGTTTTAAAAGTCAGTTTATTTCAAAAACCTTCCCCCATTTTGGATGAGAATTGCAGTAAAGAAAGCATGTTATTTCTCTTGAAATTACTAATGCCAGAAATTCAGATGATTCTTTTCTTTGAAGTAAAACAGTTTGGCATTTGACTCATGCTGGTTGGTGAATTTCATTTCCATTCCGTAATAACTTTATATTTTTTGGTTGGACTCTTTCATTTTTTCTCCATTAGATGCACGACGTTTCTCTCTCTGTCTGTTTAAGAATGAAATTAACATTGGTCAAGATATTAATAGGATCCTCATTCTGCTCCAGGTCGAAATGTATAGTGAAAAGTAGAGTTCCATTTAACCTTGATATACACGTGGAAGAAAGCATCTTGTTTTCTACAGTTTGTGCCTGCTGTTGTTGATTTGTCAATTAAGCACTTAATTGTCACCTAGGTTGCAAGCCTAGAGACATATGGTACGTTGGGGGCTATTGTGAAAAGCAGAACTGAGAACAGACAGGTTGGTTTTCTCACAAACCGGCATGTTGCAGTAGACTTGGATTATCCAAACCAGAAAATGTTTCACCCTTTGCCTCCCAACCTTGGGCCTGGTGTATATCTTGGTGCAGTAAAGAGAGCAACATCATTTATCACAGATGATCTTTGGTATGGAATCTTTGCAGGAAGTAACCCAGGTAATGCAGTTTCAAAAATTACTAATTGGCTCAGTTTAAGCTCTCCAAATATTTGCGAGCAATGTTTTTGCACTTATTCTAGTGCTGAAAAGATAATAATTTTCGGTTGAGGCATCTGATGCTTTTTTTTTTTTTTGCAGCCTGCATTGCAGTAAGTATCCATTGATGGGTTATAACGGTCCGGACTTACTTTTAGAATGCTTAGTCTAATTCTCTTAAACGATGAAAACTAACCATCAAAACCCTATATAATGCTCTCAACTCATTTTGGCGGTATTATTTGTTATTGGACAATCATTGATATAGTTTAGATAGGAATTTTTGCAATGATGCACAGAAACGAAATAATGTCTTCTACTGTAGTATTTGGACTTGAAACAGGAAATAAGGTATAACGGGGTAAACAGAACTGGTTCTTTTAAACCTTTGGTTGGAGGAAAGGTTGAGGGTTGAAGTGGTAATTGAAAATTCTATTAATGGAGGTAATCCGTGCTGAATTGTGGTATTTGCTTCTTTCCCATATTGTATTTGGACACAAAAGGGAATTGGTCTCCTTGGTAAGTCTGTTCCTTTGAAGCGGATTCGTCTCTTTGATTCTCATGTTTACTAGTTGAGTTTCACCAAATGGAACATCTGTGTAAAAACTTTTGCAAACTGCTATTAACATCAGCTTATGTGTATTGCAAGTCAAAGTTATCTGAGAGTGTATTTCTTGAGGAGGTCCATTTTTTGCTTGTACTGATGTAGGACAAGCAACAATGATAAAGAAACTCTAGCATGAAGTTCAGATTTGAACTTACCTGGAATCAGATGCTTTGAGACACATTTGCATCAATGATGGGATTTAATAAACTCTTGGGATTCATCTTTTGCTATTGAAGATTACAAATTTGAAGACTTTTGGCTGTACAGTTGGAGGACTTTAAGGTCTGTAGTTGCCAGGGTCTTGGTTCGAAGCGTGCAAGAGACTAGAAAGGATAGATTACTTAGGAGATAAAATGGAACGTGAATTAGGACAGTGACAGGCACTCATCTTGTTTTTTTTTTTTTTTTCTTTTTTTGTCTATAGTTTTCCTGAACATGTTGCGTGGCTTGTGGTTGGGGCTGTTACATTTTTTGGTAATGAGGTTGTGATTTTTTGTATTTGGGTGACAACTCCTTAGAGTCTATTTCATGCACATTGTTTTCCTTACAGATCAAATAATAGTCCATTTCAAGGAATTTCTTTTTCCTTGCTGACAGTCATGCAAATACTGAAATTCTTTGCTAAATCATGCCACAGAATATAGACTTTTATGGAGTCCAACTCTTTATATGGTCTCCATTAGCTCTTAGTTCCATAATATTTTCCCTCGGATCCTTAGACTTGGTTCTATTGGATTTTTTAGGCATGATTACATTATAGAATTTACTCTAGAAAGTGGTCACTACCTTAAAACCTTATTGCCTTGTTGAGCTTGACTTTTGAGTGAAAGAATCACTAATTGGGCCTCTGGAGATCTTTTGGAAATATTACTAAAGAAACACCTATGAAAGTAACCCAAAATTGAAACCTTGATCCAGGAAAGAAGAAAGAGTGAAAGGCATATGAAAGTCTGCATAACCCACTCCGAATCTGACTGTTGTTGTCTACACTGTTTACATTTCCTTTCGCTGCTTATTTTCTTCTTCTTTGGCATTGCTGTTTGGAGTATTTCACGGTGCAGCTTTTCGTGGGAAATGGGAGAGCCATATAGTGTTGGTTTTGGCTTCATTTTCAAGTGCTTTGCACCTAATTCCAACTGGCTTGGAGCTCCCGAAAGAAAACTGGTTTGATTGGATGGTGATAAATGATGCACTCAACCGACCATGACCACCTCACTTTCATCATATTTCATTTTCTTGGAGTCTGAATTTAAACAATCAACTTGCTTACTGGGGAGTGGGGGGAAGGGGGGTAGGAGACTGCATGAATTGCTACTTGGTATGCATCAGGCATATCTGGGTCGTTCATATAGCAAATTGTTTAGGATCTGTTACAACTTCTCAGAATTGCTATTTGGCATTTGCCAGATACTATAGAAAGTGCTTGTCCATTCTTGAAGGTCTTCATTGTAGCAATATTTTATGCTGCGATTTTTTTGTTAAGTTTGACTTGCCAGAGGGATCTTACAATTTCATTTCTAAGGTTCATTTGAATCATTTCTATCTTTTCAAGATGGCATCTTGCTGCATGATGTTAAAATAGGCTGTGCATGGTTGACTCCAATTTTTCCATTATGCAAATTGTGTCTTGACCCCACAGGAACCCATTACTATTTCATGTTCCTGCAGAGACATTTGTCCGAGCTGATGGGGCTTTTATCCCTTTTTCCGAGGATTTTGACACTGCCTATGTGACTACAACAGTCAAAGGTGTAGGCGAGATTGATGATGTGCATACCATTGACTTGCAGTCTCAAATTGGCAGCCTGGTTGGTAGGCAAGTGATAAAAGTTGGAAGAAGCTCTGGCTTTACTTCTGGAACTATAATGGCCTATGCTTTGGAGTATAACGATGACAAAGGGATTTGCTTCTTTAATGATTTTCTCGTTGTCGGTGAAAACCAACGGACATTTGATCTTGAAGGTGATAGTGGAAGCCTCGTACTCTTGACAGGTAAGAACGGGGAGAAGCCCCAGCCAGTTGGGATTATATGGGGTGGAACAGCAAATCGTGGAAAGTTAAAGCTAAAAGTTGGGCAACCTCCCGAGAACTGGACAAGCGCTGTTGATCTTGGTCGCCTTCTGGACCTCCTTGAACTCGATCTCATCACGAATGATGAAGGGCTTCAAGGTTTGTATTTCAACTCTTCTATCTTTTACTCCTTTTATGGGCTGCAGGAGCAATTATGCTGATTTCTTGGCTTGACAGTCAATCCAAATTAAACTTGAATATATGGAGAAGCCTCAAAATGGTGAAAGCCTGAAAATAAGAGAAAAAGGGAGCACCTTCCCACTCTTTTGCAAAGAAAGAGAGCTATCTGAATCTAACATTACCAGAATCTAAACCTTAAATGTGTGTTACTGGTAAAGTTTCAAAGATACGTGAATTTATATGCATGCTTGACAGGGTGGTTCATTTCATTTTGATATAGATCAAAAGCCCTACTAGTATACAAGTCGCTGATTGGATGAATACTCTCCCTTGAGCATGTACTCCGAAATCTGGTACCAGATATTCCATAAAATAAAGGATGAACATTTCGATAGAGACATGTGGATTATTAGGCATGTTTATCAGGGTTCATTTCTTTTTGATATTGATCAGAAGCCCTACTAGTATACAAGTTTCTGATTGGATGTGTATCTTACCAGTACTCGGAGCATGTACTCCAAAATCCGGTACCAGATATTCGATAAAATAAAGGATGTGCAAAGGCAGCACAATACACAAGACTCCCATGTAGTTGGGTTTTAGGAGGGTCAGATACACTGCATTGCATAGAAGTTCTCGTGATTTGAATTTGACCTTTATGACACAATGGAACAACATTATCATTATGATAACGCTAGCCATCAAACTAAAGGATTTGAGATGTTTTATTTTGAGCTACCACAATTTCTTATCCCCCCTGTGAATTAATATGTTGATCCATCTCTCTGAATTATGAATACTAGAGTACTAGTATCCTAAATGTTTTTTTTTCCCCATATTTAAGTACTTTGTACAGTACCCATTAAATTATTAGGTGTTCTTTTAATGATTTCAATATATACGAGATTATTAACATTGTCTTTTATGGAGAATGTTAATAAATTTCAAAATCCGTTTCCTCATTCAATAGCTTCAATTCATCTTGTATTTGGTCTAGATCTTATCAATGGACTTATTCTTTCTTACCTCAGAACCAAATTCGGTATTGAATAGGTCTATTATAGAACTCGATCGTTTTTCCTTGGATACGTTGACATTCCCCTTTTTTTTCATTCAAGTTATTGCCGTGGGAAGGGTAAAGGAAGAATTTCATTTCCCAGCCAAATACATAGGAAAATTAAGTGATTTCATTGGCATTTTTCTAAGTGCCTGATGCGAATTCTCGGTAACCTTGCTCTTGTTTATGTACTCGAGTTGCTTGTCTAAATATATATGATTTGATTCATGCTTAGCTGCTGTGGAAGAGCAAAGGAACCTTTCAGCAGTAGGTGCTGACTCTACAATTGGGGAGTCATCTCCACCTGCAAAAGACAGAACCAAAGAGAAATTTGCACCTCTTGGTTTGAACTTCCAACAGATGCCCTTAGATGTCAAGTCTGACATCGGCGCAACTGCAACTTTCATTGACATAGAACACAGCGGGAACAAAACACTGCCTAACATAGAGCACCAGTTCATCCCGAGCTGCAGTCAAAAGTCTTCTCCTAAGCATGAGAACAGACAACATGATGGCCTGGAATCGAAAACCCTAACGGCATCAAGGAATCCTTGTGATGAAGAGATCTCAGTTTCCTTGCAATTAGGTGAGCCTGAACCAAAGAAACAGAAACTGCCTGATTCTCACTTATGCATCGACGAGTCAAACTAGAATCCAAGTCTCTGTTTTTTCTTTCTTTGCTGGCAAAGAAACCCAAATCTTTAGACAAATATGAAGTCCATGGCTGTTGCCATCTTCGAGGGAGTTTTTTTTTTTTTTTTTTTGGCAGTTTCTCACGTCATTGTCCAGGAGTACCTACAGATTTAGTAGATATAGATAGGGTGTTTTGGTGGGATTTGTGGTGTAATTCTCATTGCATCATCTGTACATTTTGGCATAGATGGTGGAAACATTGACGTTTGAAATTAGGAGAATAAAATGGTACGAGTAGTGAGCTGCTGGGGCATCAATTTGGCAAGTCATTTTGTCTGAAACTCAATTAACGAGTTGTAATGAGTTTGAGCTCAAGTATTGTTGGTATGCAAGTGAACTTCGTCTTGTTGAAAGCTTGCTTCAGCTTGGTTTGTTGATCTGAGTCCTACATGAAATTTTCAAGGGCATTGCAAAATTTCAATAATGATGATTTTGAATTTTTGCTTCACAGGTTTGATCAAGCCATTGTAAAGGAACTGCATGTTTCTAAGTTTTTATTTGCTTGATTCTGGGATAAAGTATTTAAGTGGCTTTAGCATTAAATGAAATTTAATAAATATAAAAAAATTCTTTTCATCTTTCTTAACTTTACTTATCGACTTCCCCTCCCTTATGTTATGCATGATTTTATTTCCATAATCACAACCTTTTCATGGCAGAAAATAAAAATAAATGAACTCTCCATTAAGAACAAAATGCCTTGTACAAAATGCCTTGTTCTCTCCTTTGTTTTGAAAAAAGGTAAAGCTAAAGATTGCAGATCTTTCTTCTCGGTTCAAACCCTAGTGTCGCCCCATCAACCAAAAGACCCCAAATTCTTTATCTACTAATATAATTTTAGGCATCACAAAAGATCTTTATATCTATCTATCTAGAATTTTAAGGAAAGATTAGCAACAACAGTGAGTAATTGAGTTTGATAATTCCTCATATAAAAATATTGACTATAGAGTTATAATAATATGGAAAAGTCATTTATTTCAGGTCCATAGAACCGGATACCAGGGCTTTAACTGTGCACCTTTCTCAAACTTCGCTCTCTCACTCTGGAATTTCTTCCAGATATCTGCAATTCATTTTTGTTTGCTTACAATAAGTAGATTCTTCTCGGCTTCTAGCTCTATGTTTTGATTCATTTTTGGATTGATTTTGTCTTTAACAAAGCTTCAAGAAGATATACTGCAGCTATGAAAGGACAGCATGCATCATTGTTACGTTTTTTAATATTTATGCACCAAAAAAGGCCTTGATACGAAAACATCTAAATATGCACTGTTCCTGATTCATTGTAAAATGAAAAGACATGCAACCCATTAATTTTGGTTGCTGATTCATGTTGTTTTTCCAGGTTTGGAGGTTGCCATATCACCGAAGCAATTGATCTAACCTAGTTTTTGTGAACCACATAAATCGCCAACGTAAGTGGGAAATCAGACTCCTTGATGTAAATGGACTAAAAGTAACCATATCATTGGATAATAGTAGGAATGTATGAAACGAAATTGAAGAATACAAGATTGGTGAGAGTTTCAACGCCGTTGTTGAAGTGAGAGTACTACAAATGATATGGGAAATATCTCAACGTGACAAAGAACATCTTAGGCTAAGAGGCTTGACGAGAATGGCTTGTAAAGCCAAAATTAACGTGATATTGTGTGATAGCAGCAAATTCGCACCATCTTCTGTCGTACTTAAGCATAATTATGTCTATAACCTGAGAAAAAGTAAATTCACGAGATATTATAAGAAACTTAATTGCTCCCATCTGAAAAGGAAAAAACAGAACTTGAACTAAATGATCAACCCAGTATTGAACGAAGTCAAAACTATTAGACATTTGATTATTAAAATTAGGGACATGGGAATCTACTTTTTAAGAATGAAATGCTCGAAATTACCTTAAAAAAGCACGACAACCAGTAAAGAAAATGCTATAATACTATACTCATTGTCCAATTCCAAACGTGTATGGGCTTCATGCTTCATATTTGCTTCCCACCTTGCTCTCCCTTTCCCTACCTCGCATCATTGCCATTATAATATTCTGACTATAAGCTTGGGCATGCAGTATTATCTCCCTTTAATTAACCGACGTTTTATCCTCTGAAGATGACTGCAAACTGGTTGATCATACCATTAAAAATACCATAATGCTTTGGATCCTATATAAAAGCACCAGCCAATATTACTATAATAGTTAATCATAAAACTCAATTAAAAAATTAAATATATCCATCAATTTACTTTCTCACTAGAATTATACTCAACACAACCAAAGAATCGTTTACCATATGTCTCTGTGTGTTGCCTTTATAATGCATGTATCTCACATAACCAAAGTACGCTTCGATCATCCTGCTGAGTTGAAGCACTTCACACATTTGAGCTAGGCATGATCCAAGTAATTTAGATTTCATAGATAAAAACTTGATCAAATTATGTCAATTAAAAAGGATAAGACATAAGTTAGTTATAAAAAAAAAAACAACAACAACAAATGATATAAATCGGTTCACATTTTGGAAGGCACCACATTGACACCAAAGGATCATGGAAAAGTTTGTTTAACGTTAGTACATCTGCTTTGTAAAGGACAGTATCTTCCAAGATTCAAAACTAATTTGAACAGTAGAACAAGAAGTGAAACATTTGGTACCCATAACAAAAATTCTAAAAAATTTAAGCCTTGGTTTGAATCTCACTCAAAAGAGTCAATCAGCTTACATAGAGTATGTGTGTTTTTAATCCCAAACACATCTCAACTCCTATTCCCACACTTATTTCCTCCAAACGTCCCACTCCCCAGCACAATGAAATTTGAGTTAAGAGAAAGGAGACTCACCAGTGATGAAGAAGTCGCTATTAAAGGGGGAGAGAGAGGTCACTTGGAGAGACAGAGAGATGGACACCATCAACAGAAAAGCAGGAGACTCTCCATCGAGAAAGAGGATAAGAAATGCGGATGGGAGAGGAAGGGTGACCATCAAGAGAGATCAGCGATTGAGAGAAACAAACCCTAAGTTTGGGTTGCAGTGCTTTCAATTGAGATCTCTGTTCAAATTTTCTTTTTCTTTTTTTTTTTTTTTTGCTTATTAATAATTGTATTCAAGACAGAAAATATACGAAGGACATGATCCAAAGGATAGCCACATAAGAAAACCAATACTAGCACAAAAGGTATCAAAAGTCATATGACTATACAAGAAACATCAGACAATACATCATAAAAACAAGAAAAGTGCACATCAAGTGAGTCTAGAAGGGAAGATACGCCAAAGTCTAAAAATATTCCTCGTATGAGCATTAAGAGGCATAACCAAAGTAGAAATACAATCCTGTACACATTGTATGATAAGGTTGACAACATCTCTAAGATCTTGGACCTGCTCATTATTGAAAATGGTATTGTTCCTCTCTCCAAATGAGATAAATCAAAGCCACAAGAACAATCATATAGATGACTGTATTGTGATGTTTTCCTCTCCATTTGAAGCTAGATCAAGAAAGACGCGGGCCCAATTAGAAGGCGGTCATCGACATTTGGTCTTAGCACATATAATGGATCAAACCTGCTTGGGAAAAAACACACATGAAGAAAAGATGATAAATGCGTTTCCTGTTCTGATTCACAGAGAGCAAAGAGGGTTGCAACTCGAGAATTCAGAGACCAAGTCTTTCATACCCAATCTTTCTTTGATGGCCAACCAAATGATGAAAGAGTGGGAGACAATTCTAACCAAATAACAGATCAAGATGTGCCATTGTACAATAGATATTTATGGTTGGAAAATTCTCCAGGCAGAGTAGGCGCTGAAGTGCCCATCTGATTTAGAAATCCAAAATGGTCTGTCACGGAAACCAAGATCCAGTTCATAGTGCAACATATTAAGAATTAGGGTCTCCATATACAAATCAAGATTAATCGGCCAACACCAATGATTGTCCTAAATGATGCTATTAACATAAGAATAAAAAAGGAGCAAGTTAACAACGGTTAAAAAGATGTTGTGACAACAAGTATAAATAATACCAAAACGATGCCATAAATCTTTCTGTAGCCAAGTAGAAGAACCATTACAATGATAAAATTAACAAACGGTTTGCTAGGGTCTCTTAATGTCAAACTCTTCCTTAAACTCTAAGGAGCATTGTGAGGAATTTTTAGAGTCCATATGCATTTATCTTTTAGGAGGTAAGAGCGGAACCACTCAGCCTTACTGCAGTCCCCTAGCATTGGAAAAATCCCAACTGATTCACAGTCAAAGGAGATCAAAAAGGGGTTGAGATTCACTAATTCACCTATTATATGAAATGGGTAAGAAAGCCCATGAAACAAAAAACAGTGATAAGGAAATCTCATTCAACTATATCAAAGGCCTTTTGAAGATCAATTTTCATAGAACACCTTGGTTGTCCCTTGCTCAAATGTTATCTATTAAGAAGTTCATGAGCAAGGAAGATATTGTCCCAAATATTTCTCCCCAAAATAAAAGCCGTTTGAGAGTTATGAATAAGATCCAAAAGAACCACCTTGAGCCGCATTGCAAGGATTTAGAGATCACTTTGTAGACAGTATCATAATAGGATATAGGCCTGAAATCCGAGATATTACCTGATGTTGGAACCTTAGGGCCTAGTGCAATTAAAGTAGCATTAGATTGCTTAAGCAATTTGTCATGGATAAAAAAAAATCTTGCATGGCTTCAGAGAATAGAGAACCAACAATATCCCATGAGGATTTAAAGAACCAAGCTGAGAAACCGTCCAGACCCCGGGCCTTGTCATCACCAATGCTAAATAAGTAGTCTCTAATCGTATTCATATTAATTGGGGTAATGAGATCTGCAAGAGCAGAATTAGAAACAGACTTGAAAATATAAGGAGTGATCTTGGCCATAAGGGAGTTCTCCAGGTGAAAGATCTAAAAAGCCTACAGGAGTGGTCCTTAACAATCAGTTTCACTTCTTCAATAGAGTCTGTAAGAGAACCATCTCTAGTGAGCAACAATATTCTCTCATTATTTCTTTCAAAAAAATAAATCTTAAAGAATCAAGGGCTTCCCCCCCCCCCCCAAGTGGCACAGGAGCTTTTCTTTTTCAATGAGACTCTGGCAAATAAGACTGTGATTGAGGTCAAGCTGACAACCCTCCAACTCAATCTTAGCCAAAAGGGCAACTTCAGTGACATTGACCATATCAGAATTAAGGGCTTTGAGGGCCCTTTTAACATGTTTGAGTTTTCCAATAATTGAAACATTGGGAAAGCAGAGATTGGGTTGGACCAGGCATTGTGATGCAGGGAAGGGGGAAGGATAAGAGGAGAAGAAGAAGAAATTAGCAGAAGGGAAAGAAACAGGAGAAGTGAACGGATAAAAGAGAAGTAAAAATCAATAAAGAGAAAAGGAAATTACAATCACTCAATATTCATTCAACTCATCAATAATACCATCAACATGAGAACTATAATCCTTATATAGAGAAACATTACTCCAAGGTCAATTAGGAAACAAATATAATTTTCTAATTAACGACATATTAAAATAAAAAAATAATCAAACATAATTGCCTAAAATAAAATATTATCAAATAAAATCTGTTAAAATCCAATCAAATAAAATATCCAATCAAATAAAATTAAATTAAATCAAAATCAAATAAATCTCAAATAACTTAATTTGGAATATTCTTGATATCTGTATCACATTGTGAACAGCCTTGGAGAATTATAGTTGAGAGCAAATAAAATTATTAAATTTAAACATACCTCTTTTGGGGGCAATACCAGCTCCATCCATGAGAAACCCTAGAGTGTAATCAGAAATAGAAGGGGGGGAAACCCTACAAAAGAGGAAGGTCAGCCAACAAGTTAGTTATCGTTGACAAGAACACAATCCAACTTCCTCATAGTACAGGAGGTATCATCACAGCAGTTACTCCAAGCAAAAAAAGGACATCATGAGCCAAATCACACAATTAACATTTAAGAATGCAGGCATCAAAGGAATGCTCAGACGATTCATCATAATGGCCTCCAAAGAACTAGGAGGGATTCTAGAGAGCATTGAAGTCTCCCCTAACAGCCCAGGGGCGACACCTGATGGAGTTGGAGATGGTATCAAAGATATGCCAGAGGCTACGCTGAGTAGAGGTATCATTAGATAAACAAAGGAGAATAAACAAGGAACATTGTCAATTTTAGAAGCAATTTCACAGTGAATAATTTGAGTATTAGTAAGAGAAATTTGAACATTCAGGACATCAGGGTCCCATCCAACCCAAATCCTGGCATTGCTATCGGTCAAAATATTGGTGGCCAAACTGTGCCCTTTAGCAATTTTATTGGACACAAAATTGACATTACAAGCACGGACTTTAGTTTCAAGAATTTGTGCAAACATGAAGCTTATATTGACGAATGAAGTGTTTTACCTCATTTATTTTGTGGAGGCCATTAATTTAAGACCTCTAATATTCCAACAGGCAGAATCAATCATTTCAAGTCAACAAAAGGGGAAAGTCTTTTGGGCTCCTTATTTTTAGATGCATTACGTTTGTCTATGTTGGCTTTCAAATCCCCTGAGCCTTCCTTAAAATTCGTGCACCCACATCAGGTAAAGCCTTAATATCATCATCTGAGATCATGTTATCTGCTTCAGACAAAGTGTCAGCAGCAGAGTCCAATAGATCATGGAGAGGGGCAAAGGAGTTGAAAGAAGTAAACTATTCCAGTTCCTTTTGATATAGGGGCCGAATCAGGGTTAACCTGAGTAATAATCAGAGCTGGTCCTTGAGCTGGTCCATCAGATGGGCCAACATGAAAACCATCAGAAGGGACAACAGAGGGACCAATAAGAGCACCATCAGAAGACTTTGCCTCAGAGGGATTATTCACAGATGGTATGGAGGCCTTCTGTCTCGCATTTTCTCTGGGTTTAATGCCAGGTTTAGCATCATTGGAAACAGAGGACTTTTTTTACACAAGCCAGGGCCATGTCCATAGTCTTTACAAATGGAGAAGAATGTGGGTTTTCATGAACATTGTACCCCCACTTCAACTATAAGGTCATCACCAGAGGTAGGACTAGATCCAATAACAAGTTTTATAGAATCAAGAAGAGCCGCATTAATATCAACATCAATACAGGTTCTCGCAAAGCCAAGACAAGACATAGCCACAGAGTATCAGCAAATAAAGGAGTACTAACCGAGCTAGCTACATAGCTAAGTCCCTCGGAAGACCAATATTCCACAGGCAAACTATGAAAATTTACACAAACAGGAACTTTGCTATGATGGCTTTTAGTAATGGTCATACCAACATGCCATTCCTTGAGGAAAATGGGCATGCCGGCAAAGGTCCAGGGGCCTCCATCACAAACCTTCCTCAAGCTTAGGTTGTCTGAGAATCTGAAGTAGAAAAAGCCCTTGGCATCTGAGAGGACTTGGACCAGTCTAAGCTTGCTCCAGAGCCATTTAGCAATAGAATCAACCGTCAAAAGGCCACTTTCTTACCAAGGAAATAACCCGCCAACGTAGTGTTCCATCTTTTTCTCCTTCAAGAGCAATATTAGAGCGGCTTTACAATCTTCCAATCACCAACAGATAATGGAGGGAAAAAAATTGAAGCAGAGGGGGCCTCAAAAAAGATCTTTTCGTTCTATGAACTTTAAGGTGTATGAAGTTTCATATTTGATTCTTTAAGCAGA
This sequence comes from Nepenthes mirabilis, assembly GCA_025585075.1. Taxonomy (NCBI): domain Eukaryota; kingdom Viridiplantae; phylum Streptophyta; class Magnoliopsida; order Caryophyllales; family Nepenthaceae; genus Nepenthes; species Nepenthes mirabilis. The sequence continues at coordinate 19,760 of JAODPA010106838.1, forward strand.
GCGATAGAGACTCCATTTCAATTTTTAATACAGTAGCATCACCACCAAACGTTGGAGATGGAGGGTGAACACCTCCGAACGTCGGCGAGGGAAAGAAATAGAGAGAGGAGAACAGGTCACCTCTTTTAGGCCTCTCAGAGGAAAACCCTTACTAAGTGCAGAGTGGCAACCGAGGAGATCTCGATGCTCTTTGAAATGAAAGCCCAACCTCAGAGGAAAGGTTACCAAAATGCGACAAAGAAAGATCCTCCGCCTTGAAGAAATGCGAGAGATTGATTAGGTCCACCAATAGGAAAAGGAGGAAAGAGGTGAAATGGGAGGCGGCAGAGAAGTGGAGTGAAGAGGTGGAAAAGTTTCGGTCTGAACGGCCAAGCGGCTGCCGACAAGAACCAGATCCAAGGTTTGGAATAAGAACGACGGGGACGAAGGTTCGTGTATTTATGTTTGTGCGAAATCTGTTGAAAGTTAACTACCAGGATCCC